>CM042017.1:74104665-74144665 GCA_023525715.1 Cichorium intybus | reverse complement strand
GATGAGCATCCCAAACAAATCCACATTACATATATAGAAACTCTCTGTATTTGTATTGTTCTATTCCAACTCTGTAATACTACAACATATAGTGAATTGGTTCTCGGCTTCCTCCGCCCGATGTTTTTTCCCTATTTGGGTTTCCACGTAAATCCTCGTGTCCATTTTTCTCATTAATTTTCGTTCGTGATTTATTACGCTTGATAAAATTATTAATTCCATTCCGCGTCAAACTAATATTATTATTATTTGCTCGAATTCTTGGGGTGTGTTTATTCCACATTTTCTACAATTGGTATCAGAGCATCCGGGTTTTAATATTAGTTTGTTGGAATTATTATTTTATTTTAAGCATTTAGTCATGTCTTCGATAAAGTTCGATATTCCGTTACTGGATCGAAACACCAGATTCCCTTTATGGCAAGTCAAGATGAGGGATGTTCTCATCCAGATGGATCTACATCAGGCATTGTTAGGCGTTGACAAAATGCCCGCATCATGGACAAAAGAAGAAAAGGAGATGAAAGATTTAAAGGCTTTATCTCAAATCCGCTTACATCTATCTAACGATGTATTGCAAGATGTTCTGAAGGAAACTTCTGCGGCTTCACTATGGCTGAAATTGGAGCAGTTACTAATGACGAAGAGCCTACCCAACAAGCTGCATCTGAAGCAGCGACTGTTCAATCTCAAGATGACAGAAGGTGGCTCTCTGGCCGATCACATTTCCATGTTCAAAGAGTTAGTCAATAACTTGGAGTATATGGATGTCCAGTACGAGGATGAAGATTTGGCTTTATTCTTGTTGTCATCATTGCCCGAATCCTACAGCCATTTTCGGGATACTATTATCTATAGCCGCGACACTCTTGTGTTGGATGAAGTTCTCACAGCTTTAGATTCCAAGGAGAAAATGAAGCAGATTACAGGTGGAACAGATGCAAAGGCCGAAGGTTTAAACGCCAGAGGAAGAACAACAGATAGAGGTAATAATCCTCAATCTTCCAATAGGACTAGATCCAAGTCTAAAGGCAAACGAAAGTTTTGCAATTATTGTCACAAGAAGGGACACACGATTGATGAATGTTTCAAGTTGAAGAATAAAGAGAAAGCAGCAACAAATGGTAAACAAGCTAGTACTTCGGGTGAAGCCGATGTAGCAGAGGTCGGTTGTATCGGAGAACTCTTGACAGTTTATTCAGATAAACTGGATTCCACTGGTGATTGGATACTCGATTCTGGTTGTACTTTTCATATGTGTCACAACAAAAGTTGGTTTTACACATTTGAAAAGGTTAACCAAGGCTATGTCTTGATGGGTAACAATTCTACATGTCCCGTTGTTGGACATGGTTCAGTCAGAATCCGTATGTTTGATGGCGTCATTCGAACCATTGAGGATATTCGATATGTCCCTGACCTCAGAAGAAATTTGTTATCACTCAGCACCTTTGATAAAAAGGGTTATGAGTTTACCGGTAAAGCTGAAGTTCTCAGAGTTTTCAAAAATGACTCTGACTCACTGGGGCCAGACGAAAAACCTCAGATCTTTACTTTCTCGATGGGCAAACAATTTCGAGTGATGCTGCTGTCGTTTCAAAGTCACTTTCGGAACCAAATCAGTCCCGTCTTTGGCACCTTCGACTCGGCCACATGAGTTTTCAAGGCATGTCAGAATTGAGTCCAAGAGGTTTACTTGGTAATCAGAAGGTGGTGGAGTTAGAATTCTGTGAAGACTGTGTATATGGCAAGGCAAAACGAGTGAGATTTATGAGTGGGGTTCACACAACCAAAGGACCACTCGATTATATTCACTCGGATTTATGGGGACCAGCTCGAGTTGCTTCGAAAGGTGGAGCTATTTACATGCTCACTATTATTGATGATTTCTCTAGAAAGGTGTGGTGTTTCTTCCTAAAGCATAAGGGAGACGTTTTCTCTACTTTCAGAGATTGGAAAGTTCAGGTTGAAAAGCAGTCAAGTTTGGCGGTAAAGTATTTACGTACGGATAATGGGCTGGAGTTCTGCTCAGAAGAGTTCAATGCCTACTGCCGAAAAGAAGGCATTACTCGTCATCGCATGGTAGTCCATACACCTCAACAAAATGGTGTAGCCGAAAGGATGAATCGCACAATTATGGAGAAGGTCCGGTGTATGCTTTCTAATTCCAAATTGCCAATGTCCTTTTGGGCAGAGGCTGCTTCAACTGCTTGCTATGTTATCAACCGATCGCCGTCACGAGCAATTGAGAATAAAACTCCGTTTGAGTTATGGTCCGGTAAACCTGCCGATTATAATGTTTTGAAACCGTTTGGGTGTCCAGCGTATGCACGAGTTGACAACGGGAAGTTAGAGCCGAGGGCACTTAAATGTGTCTTTCTTGGGTACAATCCGGGCATTAAAGGTTACAAGTTGTGGAGCTTTGATCTAAAGAAAGTTATCATCTCAAGAGATGTTACTTTTGATGAGTCTGCTATGATTCAATCAGTTGCCGACTCTTCTAAAAGTACTGAAGCATTATATGAAGCAAATAAAGAGAATGCTAACATGGAGGTGGAGCTGCCTACTTCACCTACCACTAATCAGAGTACAAATCAGCATCATGATCTTTCTTCATCGGATGAGCATGTTGTTAGTAAGGATTCAACACCTTCACAACCACAAGCTACTACTCCAAGCATTGCTAGAGATAGGCCGAGAAGACAAATTGTTCCTCCAAAGAGGTATGCTGAAGCTGAACTTGTTGCTTATGCTTTTATTGTTGCTAATGATATTGAGTCGGAAACGGAGCCTCTAAATTATGATGAGGCTATCAAATCTAAAGACTCAAGTGATTGGATGATTACTATACATAATGAGATGGAATCCTTGCAAAGAAATGGTACTTGGGATTTAGTTCCTATTCCAAAAGGGAAAAGGCCAGTTAAATGCAAGTGGGTCTACAAGCTCAAAGAACCTGTTAACCCGAATGAGAAACCAAGATATAAAGCTCGGTTGGTAGCTAAAGGCTACAGTCAAATTCTAGGCGTTGACTATACTAACATGTATTCCCCAGTAGTCAAACATACTTCTATTCGTGCATTGTTGGGGTTAGTTGCTTCAAATGATTATGAGTTGGAGCAACTATATGTTACTACAGCTTTCCTAAATGGTGAGCTTGAGGAAGAGATTTTCATGCAACAACCTGAAGGTTTTGTAGTTCCTGGCAAGGAGGACTACGTATGTAAACTGAAGAAATCTCTTTATGGCCTCAAGCAGTCTCCTAGACAATGGTACAAGAGGTTTGATTCTTTCATGACCAGTCACAAATTCAGCACGTGCACCTATGATAGCTGCGTTTATTTCAAGAAAGGTGACGATGGTTCAAAGATCTACTTACTCTTGTACGTGGATGACATGTTAATTGCAACGAAAGATATGAAGGAGATTCAGAAGTTAAAAGACCAGTTGAAAGCTGATTTTGAAATGAAGGACTTAGGAGCTGCCAAGAAAATTTTAGGTATGGAAATTGTTCGTGACAGGAATTTTAGGATCTTGAATCTTTCTCAAAAAGGTTACATTGAGAAAGTCCTAAGACGTTTTAATATGCATGAAGCAAAGCCTGTCAACACACCTTTTGCAGCTCATTTCAAGCTATCATCCGCTTTGAGTCCTACTACTGAGACTGATATGGCTTACATGGCACGTGTTCCATACTTTAGTACTGTTGGATCTTTGATGTATGCTATGATCTGTACGCGCCCTGATTTGGCTTATGCTGTTAGCATGGTTAGTAGATACATGGCGAACCCGGGGAAAGAACACTGGAAAGCAGTACAGTGGATATTCCGTTATTTACGCGGTACGTCTTCTATGTGTTTACACTTTGGTAAATTTACCAGTGGGGTGCTTGGATATGTTGATTCAGATTATGGAAAGGATCTGGATAAGCGAAGATCAATTACAGGGTATGTGTTCACATTAAATGGTTGTGCTATTAGTTGGAAAGCCCAGCTGCAGTCTACAGTTGCTTTGTCGTCTACTGAGGCAGAATATATGGCGATGACAGAAGCAGTTAAGGAAGACATTTGGTTGAAGGGATTGTTTAGAGAACTCGATGATAGAATAAAAGTTACCACCTGTGATAATCAAAGTGCTATCTTCTTGAGTAAAGATCAGATGTTTCATGACCGTACAAAGCACATTGATATTCGTTATCATTTTGTGCGTGATATCATTGAAAAAGGTGATTGTGTCATAGAAAAGATCGATACAGATTATAATCCCGCTGATGTGTTCACAAAGAGTCTTCCAATATCCAAGTTCAAACTATGTTTGAACTTAATGGGTATTTCTGATCGCAGGCTCAATCGCAGTTGAGCCTGATAGGCTCGTGGTGGAGGAAGTATTTTAACTTTTCGGAATCAATTTTCTCTATATGGTGTTTACAGGTTCTTATGGAGTTTGGGAGATTGATGAGTTGGTACTTGATGCAATTTTGAAGTCAAGGTGGAGATTGAAGAAATATGTCTTCCAAAATTGACAAATTATGTTTGCACAATTTTTTTGTCAAAAGATGGCAGCTATTAAATTTCAATATAATATTGAGACATGAGTTAATTCACAGTTTGACATTTTGAAATATTGAATCACGGGAGAAATCTTGACATTTTGTTGAGAATTATTGCACTACCACAAATTCCGCTGCGATGCTTTTCCACAATTTTTATTGTTTACTATAGTGGAGCCCACATTACAATTTTTCTCCCGTTCATTTCTTTCTTCCTATGAATGCTCCGTAATTGAAGGTTTTAATCCTTATATAAAGAGTTGCAATCGATAGAAGATGAGCATCCCAAACAAATCCATATTACATATATAGAAACTCTCTGTATTTGTATTGTTCTATTCCAACTCTGTAATACTACAACATATAGTGAATTGGTTCTCGGCTTCCTCCGCCCGTGGTTTTTTCCCGATTTGGGTTTCCACGTAAATCATCGTGTCCATTTTTCTCATTAATTTTCGTTCGTGATTTATTACGCTTGATAAAATTATTAATTCCATTCCGCGTCAAACTAATATTATTATTATTTGCTCGGATTCTTGGGGTGTGTTTATTCCACATTTTCTACAGTGTGTGTGTGTGTGAGTGAATATTTGGGTTCTCAGCGAATCCTGACTATATATATATATATATATATATATATATATATATATATATATATATATATATATATATATATATATATATATATATATATATATATATATATATTTATAAACAAAAGGTTACATCCGAGGTGACGATGTCCTCATTTACGTAGAGAACTTGAAGATGACCACATTGTTTAATTAAAGATTATTTTGCCGATAACGCCGTCTACGCAACTAAATTCCGACAAAGTTACCGAAAGAGTAAACAATTGTTTTTATGCATCGGTGCCAATTTGGAATCACGATTCGATTTTTTTTCATCAATGGTGGGATGCAAGAGGTACAAAGGGGTTTTGACCCATACAGAAATGCACATCATAGTTCTACAACTAGGTATGGGTTTAGGAGGTGACGCGTGGGATGAGTACATACGTATGTCTAAAGGAACATCACGAGAGACACTTTACAAGTTTTCAAAGGATATCATGTTGGTTTACGGTGACCGATATTTACGTAAGCCAAGTACCGATATTTACGTAAGCCTACTACCAATTGATTGTATGCACTGGCAGTGGGCAAACGAGGTTATTATATGACCGATGGATTTATCTGTAATACTCTGTGTTTGTCAAAGCATGATCTCATCCGAACAACGAAAACGTTTGAGGTTTAAGGCGGCATAAGAAGAAGTCAGGTGGGATATAAAACGAGCGTTCGGCGTTCTCAAAAGACATTTTCACTTATTAGCAATCCGTCACGTACTTGGGACGACAGAAAAATTAAATCGATAATATACGCATGCATCATATTACACAATATGATTTTAGAACACGAATGCAAAGCGATATGTCGGTTTGTGAAAACGAAGTTTTGCCACATTGTGAGCCACTCGATTTGACACACCTGAATACCTCGCAAATTGAGTGGAGGTACGCAACCGCGAGTTGCACCACAACCTTCGAGCTCATTTGTCAGAGCATGTAGACGGATGACGAATGACGAGTTGTCCGCGTCGACGGATGACGAATCGGAGGAGTATATCGAAGACGACGAAGGTGAGCTTTCCAACAACGACTCCGACGACAACTCGTATGGCTTGGAGGATTGACGTTTTTAGTTCGTGTGTGTGTTTCGCAATGTCGTTTTAGTTGTCGTTTTTTACGTTTTTTCGTATATCATTTTTAGTTGTCGTTTTTTTAATTTGTGTTTTATCATTTTAATTTACGTTTGTAACTTTAATTTCTTAATTAATGAAGTGTTTTATTTTCTTAAATTAAAATTTTAATTTAGTTTAATTTAATTATATTATTTTATTTAATTAAAAAAAATTAGTGGTAGTGAAGGTTTATCATTTCTAACAATTTAAGAGGAGGGTGAAATGTTAGTGAGAGTTTATTGAGATAAAGTTCATATAACGTATAAAAAATAAGTGATAGTAGAGTGTGAGGTGTTACCACATTTCTTGATCTAAGAAATATCTCTATAAAAATCACTTCAACTTTTAAGATAATTTTAAGATGATAAGAAAATATGGTAGGTTTAAAGGGCCCCATCGTATTGCAATGGTCAAAGGGTTTTCTATACATCTTATAAAGATTTTTGAATCAACATTGCCTTGCTTAGAGGTGACACTATGTGATCTTTTGCTTTAATTGTAGGGCATCTCGGTCTAGTTTACTTACAAAAAAGTTGCGATTTAGGCGAACATTAATAAAGGGGCCAGTTGCTAAAGTAAATTAGTGTACTTGTACTTTATTAAATTTCAAGTGTCATATTGCATAAGGCTTGTATAAGATCAAAATACATACATACATCTCTCTCTCTCTCTCTCTCTCTCTCTCTATATATATATATATATATATATATATATATATATAAACGATAAAATTAAAACTAACAAACGCCGAAAACCTTAGAAATTTTTTTCCCGATAGATTTTTTACTTAAAAAACAAAATAAAAATATATCATGTTTAGTTGAATCATGAATAGTGAATACAAATAGATAAACATAACTTTTTTTTTTCAACATAAGTATGTGCCCTAAAATGTGCATAAGTGCACGTTGCATTTTTTTCAATCAAAAACACCAGAAAATATGCATATATGTAAAGTTTAAGGTATTTATAAAATATTTTTCAATCAAAAACACCAGAAAATATGCATATATGTAAAGTTTAAGGTATTTATAAAATAAAACGTAAAAAATATATTTTTTTTGAAAATTGCAAATGTACATCTATATTGACTTTGTTTTTTAGTGGATATATATATATATATATATATATATATATATATATATATATATATATATATATATATATATATATATATATATATATATATATTCAAAGTTAGGATCACTTGAGAATGATAAGTATTGTAAGCATGCGAGAACAATTATGGAGCGTCGGATTGAGAGAATCAATCATCATGGATTTGTCAACACCTACCGTATTACGTATCGAAGCGGTTTCTCAAAAATGTTTCAGATCTCTAACATTTGAGGCAGTTCCTCGTTATGAGCCAATATCTTTATCTTTCGACACAGTTTCTCGTAAATATTTCAGATCTCTAACCTTCGAGGCTGTTCCTCATTATGATTTTATATCTCTATCTTTCGAGGCAGTTCCTCATAAAGGTTTCACATCTCTAACCTTCATGGCAATTTCTCATTATGATTTCATATCTCTATTTTTCGAGGCAGTTTCTCGTAACGAGTTCACATCTCTAAGAAGTTCCTCGTTATGATTTTGTATCTCTATCTTTTGAGACAGTTCATTATAAAGAATTCTCAACAACAGTGCCATCGGGTAAGGCTAACCCTTTATCCTCGATCCTCTCTAGTGGGAGTGTCGTCACCCAAGCCACCAAGGTAATTCCTTTTCATGGATGTAAAGGTACATGGTGTTATCCCTGCAAGGATGGTTAACCTACTTATACTCTCAGACTTGACTCGTCTATACACGTATCTTACTAGCTATCAACCTAGGAGTTAGGTTCTAAATTCAGATCAATGTAACTTGACATTCTCTTCCCTCCTCATATTCTACCACAACCACATATTAATTGTAATTGAAATTTAACAAGGCCGACCCTTGTCGTGGATTCATGGATAGCGCGTGCCCCTTTCTCAAAAGGAATGTAGGTCTATACCTATTTTTTACCCATCTAATGATGCACTATTCTTGTCGACTATTAACCCATCAGATCTAGGTTCTAACATTGAGACATTATTATTTCAGCATACAACCACAACATGGTATTATATTTGTTAGTGATTAGGGTTAATACCCATTAGGGTTTAGGTAAGCCTATTAGGTTTTAGGTTTGGCCATGAGCCCCCATTTTGTATCCCTATTTATATGGGGTTAAACCCTCAATATTAATATCAAGCATTCTATATTCTATCACTATTATTACAGTACCACAAAAAATTCATATACTGCACATCAACACAACTATATTAATAATGACATGTATTCTAATGTAGTGTTGTAGCTATATTAATGCCGTTACATCATTAATGAATCATCTTATAATCTTAAAATACTTAGTCACATCATGGATGAATGTACCACCATTAAAAAAACCATATATTATCGTATTTATGTATAATTTAATTTCAATAAGAAAAACACACATTTATAAGTGATTTTCGTATTTTCTTTCATCAAATACTGTGTTACAGAACATGATATCAAGAAACCCATTACATAATACATTCATATATCTTAGTATTATAAATTCATGAGTGATTCCGTTATAAACTCGAAAATAAAATATGATCCTATTGATAAAACACATACCTTGATTTTCTTCATACTCGTTTTCATAATGTTTACCATTTTCTTCGTCTTCATACTCGTTTCCATCATCTTCATGAATTCCACATTCGTTTTCACTGCTACTAGTCGATTCATTTGCAGAATCATCACTTTCGTTGATACTATAATCATAATAATCCATTACAGGGTGTAATTATTTTTTCAATGATTTTTCTAAAATTTAATAACTTGATCGAGTCCCTATCTAATTTTTCAACAACACGAATTTTCGATTTCTGGCTGATATTACGTTTCCATAATTAATCGACTATACTCTTGGAAAGATTGTTATGATTGCATGTTTACAGGAGAATTTGTTTTTGAATAGATCTAATATTAATTATATAGATATTATACAATTACTATATTAACCCTATAAAATGATTGGTCCACGGTGAAATTCAAAGTGTGAAGAAACGGGGCTTATGGATAAGACGCGCCTCAGATAAGCCCTTTGCGCGACGCGTCTAGGAATTTTTCGCAACTATAAATAGAGGCCTCCGGTTCGTGATTTGGGAGCGAAGACTCGACCTTTGAGTGGAACTCATACTTCTTCGACTCATATTTTCGTAGTTTAAAGATCGGTAGTTGGTAGTTTGCTAGTTTTAGTTTAATTTCTTCTTTTTCGGTATTTGTTATCGTATGACTATGTGAGTTCAACGATTCTGGTTTGTAGAATCCCGTTGACCGCGTAGATCTGGATTCTCGACCCGAAGTCAGAAACATTCGACTTCGATGTGGTTTTTCTTTTAATGCAATCATTTGGTTATCTTTTATGATCGGTTTCGATTTTCGTTTTCACAATTATTATCGTTGCTCGATTCTTTCTGTTTGGTGTTTATGATATTCTGAGTTATACCTCATATTAGATTCGGTTTGGTTTGATTGGTTGGAAGCTGGATGCAAGTTTGTTAAATAGTTATACTTTCGTGTTTTCGATGTTTTCGGTTTATTGTGATTTTGTTGCGTGTATGGATAGACACCATCTATAGAGTGACACTATAGATTGGTTATTTCTTGACACATATTTCAACCACTGACTCCACGATTCGACCCTTACTTCTGCTAGCTAGTGAGCTGCAAGGTATTTATCTAGTATTTTTGACCGCATCGACGACTGCGACAATGTCAAATTTTGGCGTCATTGCCGGGGAGTTGTGCGTTTGATATACTGTGTCAGTTGGTATTTTAGTTATAGTTTTTGGTAATTGATTTGATTTTGGACGGTCGTTTGCACTTTGTGCATGCGTACACGTCGAGGTAAACAAACGTCACCTCTGCTTTTCGATTCAGAAATTGAAAGGACCGCATGCCAGAACCGTGTGCGTAAGCGGTTACTCAACATGATTTTAAATGATGTGTTAGTCGAGGATGTTACCAATGAGCAAACAAGCGAGGTAACAGGGGACGGTTGTTTGTGCCCTCGGTTCTAATAAATCTTAATGGAGCCTCTACTAGTACTGGTGGTGGTGCAGTTTCAGCCCCTGCATCTATCCCACCATGTACTCAACCTGTAGTTCCACCCATCAGTCAACCAATTCCCAACCCTAGAGGGAATTATGCAACTACTGTGCCGACATGGGAAGTACAAAACCGTGACAGAGCCCCGCGTCCACGCCAGCCAGTGCAGGTTCCTCAACCACAACAACCACCACTATTTCAAAAACCTCAACCACCCATTCTACAACCACAAACACAACAGCAACAGTTCCAGGCTCAAGCTGGAGACCTAGGATATGAAGAAGAAGACGATGGTTGGATGCCGAACAACCCTAATAACAACAATCAGCAGTGGAATCGAGGTCAGGGACGTCCGCGTCAACAACAACTGCAATACAACAACCAATGGCAGGGGCAGCGGTATTACAATAACGAATTGTACAATGACGACAACTTTGTTCCCCCTCTATATTTTGCACAACCGATTGGGCAATCGGTTGCGTCGCACTTCCAACCTCGGGAGTATGATGACGTGTCGCCAATTTATTTTCCTAATAATGTCAAGTTGAAATTAGGCCTCAATTATTAGGAGTGTTGCCCGAATTCGAGGGGTATATGTAGGATGACCTGTACAATCATTTGTACGAATTTTTAGCGATTGCTAACACAAACATACCTAGAAACGCGAATATGAATTTCTTTAGACTTAGGTTGTTCCCATTTACACTTAAGGATAAGGCAAAATATTGGTTTACACCATTGCAAGCAAACAGCATCACGACGTGGGAGCAACTTAAAACGAAGTTTCTACAAGAATTCTATCCCGCGAGCAAGACATCGGAGATTAGGAGGGCGATTGAAGATTTCCAATAGAAGCCCGGGGAAGCATTTCACAATGCTTTCGAGAAACTCAAGGAGTTGATTAGATCGTGTCCGCATCACGAGTTCCCGAGATGGCAGCTACTAAAGTTCTTTTATGACGACATTGACACCACAAACCAAGCTATGATTAATGCATCGTCAAGTGGAACGATTATGATACAAAATCCTGATGCAGCATGGAGATTCTTAGAACAATTAAGCAATGATTCTAAGACTAATTATTCATTGAGGAAATCAGTCAACACATCGTCAGCAGCAGCTGTGGGAATAGACAATGAATGGAAAAAGGAAGTTAAAAAAGAGATTGGGGATTTAAACAGGAAGTTTGGCCGATTGATGGCAACACTTCAGCAAGGACCACCGAACCAGCAATAAAATGGTCAGCAAGGACACAGGACCCAGGAGGTTAATCTGATGTACGGTCAAGGACAGTATAATAATAAGAATGAACGACCATACAGGCCATACAATCAGGGGGTCAACACTACAATGGCAACAATCGATCGTACAATCGCTAGAACAATTATCAGGGACCACCACCAAATCAGCCAAGACACTTTCAGCCTGTCAACAACAATGGTCCAAGCAGCAGTAATAATAACAACAGGAATTCAACCAACAACAATCGTAATGTTCCAGAAACTCACGAGGAGATAATGGCAAAGATGTATGAATTCATGACTACAAGTCAACAACAAACACATGCTAATGCAAAAGCTATCGCCAACATGGAACGACAGATTGCCTAATTGGCTGAAGATTCAAGGATAAGGGATGATGGTAAACTCCCCAGCAATATAGAAGTTAACCCGACTCATACCCAACGGGCAAGCAAGGAGCATGTGAATGCTGTAGAAGATTGCACAGTGGAAAGGGTATGGAGGAAAGTAAGTGTGGAGGATCTTATTGGGACAGAGAATAAGGACAAAGGGATTCAGGAGGAGGAACAATCAGTGGTAGCAGCCTTTAAGAAGAAAAAACCTCCAAGGCGAAAAAGAGGCAAAACACATCAGGGAAGCCATCCATCAATCAACCTCTGCTGGACCAATTAAGGGATGCTCCAGGAGACTTGGAAATCTTAAAGGAGATTTGTAAGCAAAAGGAAAAAGTCAAGGCTTCGACACTGGAGAAAGTTCGTCTTACAGTTAAGGCTAGTGAGGCATTGTTGGGGACATTTCGCAATAAAGAAAAGGATCCTGGCACTCCGTATATCACCGTCACTGTTGGTGATGTGGTTATTAGAAATACTTTACTCGATTTAGGAGCCAGCGTGAACATCCTGCCCAGCTATTTGTATGACAAGTATAAGAACGAGGAGTTGGAGACAGCCAAAACGGTTTTGCAATTGGTAGACCAATCCACTAAGGTCTTAAGGGGTAAATTGACAAACGTAATCGTGAAGGTTGGAGATTTGTTTTACCCAGTGGACTTTCTGGTTATGGACTATGCGAGTTTGGAAGACGCACCTGCTTTGATTTTGGGACGGCCATTTTTAGCTACGGCTGGAGCAGTCATGGATTGCAAAACAAGTGATGTGGATATCACATTTGGATCGAGAAAAAGAAGGTTGAACATGTTCAGATTGAAGGGTTTCTATGCAATCAATGAACAAATAAAATACTTATGGTTCACATGCAACCCTAAAAGATCTATGTTTTCTTCTATGAAGATTATGAACTAAAACCTAAGGGAAACATTTTAATTCTAAAGATCAAATTGAGAATATCAACCTTTTGATCTTATGATCTTGAAGCAAGCAGCAAAGGAATCCTGCCTCAAATGCAAGTCACACCCAAAGGAATGGAGAAGACAGTCCAGCAGAGTAATCACAGTAATAGTTGGCGCAGGATTAGGGTTCCCAGGGGATCCCTATTTATAGATCTCAGGTGGTACAGCTTGAAACCCTAGAGCCCATTTTTGGTAAGCCTTTTACCAATTGGGCAAGGCTTTCTCTAAACCCTAATTTGGGTTTCGAGATTTATGGTGCCCACACCATAAACTCGCCACCTTCCACCCCTGTACACTGGCCAGTCAATATTCAACTATTGAATAATTACAGAACCGGTCCCTGCACTTTTAATTAATTAATTTAATCACTAAATTAAATACAATTAATTCTAGATTAAATCTTAATTAATTATTATAGTTTCTAATAAATATATTAACACTTAAATATATTAATAAACCAGTTAATTAATTCTATTGATTTATTAACCAATTAATAAATCAACTTTTTACTCTACTAAACTTTATCTCAATCTCCAGCTATGAGGGCAACCCAAATGGACTTATTCTTCAATTAATAAGATGAATACAATTATAAGTCATGGCTTAGACACCTAATCCAACAGTCTCCTACTTGGATAAGTCTATGACTTTAATTGTCCTTTCACCTTCTGATTAATATCAGTTTCCTAGAAACTGTTTCTGAACTCTGACCCAGTCAGTTCTGTCCAAAGATAAGTGATCAGATGATCCTCCGTCCAACAAGATATTTTCAGACTCAAGACATGGATTAATATCAATCTTGGTCCGATACTCTGTTTCTCGATTTCCGATTTGCTTATGACTTTAAGACTGCTAATTGAACACATCAATTCAGTCCCGGTTGGCCAACACTTGCAGTCAACTTCAAATCATCGAGAGGCCTACATATATCTGTTTCCGCATCGGGTCAGGGGACGGATAAGTTTCGACTTATATGTCTGCATCTTTTACCAGTTAGAATACTCACAACAGTGCGTTTTATAACACCGAGTTAGCGGCACGTTTTCGCACTATCAATGAGCAACCGACTTGCAAATTGCAGATCATATCTCTCCACCTAAAGATCAAAGGATATTATCGTCTTAACATTGCTCGTGATGTAATCCATGAAGCAATCTGTTAAGTGCGGGTTTATCCAATACTCAAATCTTTATTTTCTAAGTACTCATGAACGTTGTAGCAGTCTTACTACAATGTCTAACTCTTTAGACAATCTACAACCGATTCATGACAGTCTTCGTTCACACTGACTCCCTAACAGTGTGATCTACTGTGGAAATTTGAATAATCTAATTATTTAGGAAGTTAAACATGCAAATATAGAAACACAATAATAAACAATTGACAAAGGCAGTAACAATACTTATTTATAAATCTCCATTATAAAATCACCAAGTCAATTACATTTATACTGTTACAACTTTCAAAAATTCTATCTAATTACTAAAACTAATATCATCCTTCAGTCCAATGCTCCGAGCATGCTGATTGTGCTTGATCCTACTAAGTGCCTTGGTCAAAGGATCTGCATGATTATCTTCTGATGATACTCTCTTAACCAGTAAGTGACCTTCTTCTACGCGATGTCGAATGTAATGGTACTTTCTGTCGATATGCCTGGACTTTCCATGATCTCGCAGTTCTTTTGTCAAGGTGACCGCTCCTTCATTATCGCAGAACAGTTCCATCGGCTCCTGAATGCTCGGGACAACTCCAAGGTCACCGATAAAGTTCTTCAGCCAAGCCTCTTCCTTAGATGCTTCACTCGCTGCAATGTACTCTTATTCGCATGTTGAATCAGCCACTGTTTCCTGCTTGGAACTTTTCCAAGTGACCGCTCCACCGTTCAAAAGAAATACCCAGCCCGACTGGGACCGACCACTGTCCCTATCTGTCTGAAAGCTGGCATCTGTATATCCACTCACTTTCAAGTCATCACTGCCACCAAGGACTAATACCATATTCTTTGTCCTTCGCAGATACTTGAGTATGTTTTTAACCGCTATCCAGTGTGCCTTTCCAGGATTGCCCTGGTACCGACTAACCATGCTCAATGCAAAGGATACGTCGGGGCGACTACATGTCATAGCATACATGATCGACCCTACTGCCGAAGCATAAGGCACCCAACTCATCTCAGCTATTTCCTCACCCGTACTCGGGCTTTGAGTCTTACTCAATTTGGCATTACTCTGGATTGGTAGTTCTTCCTTTTTTGGAATTTTCCATGTTAAATCTTTTTAACACCTTTTCCAAATATGTACACTGACTTAGACCTATTAACTTTCTTTTTCTATCCCTTAGTATTCTTATCCCGAGAATATAAGCAGCTTCTCCAAGGTCTTTCATGGAGAAACACTTCCCGAGCCAAGACTTGACATCTTGCAAGGTCGGAATGTCGTTTCCCATGAGCAGTATGTCATCAACATACAACACCAGAAAAGTGACTATACTCCCACTAGCCTTGACATATGTACAAGACTCATCTTCACTCCTAGAGAAACCAAACTCTTTGACTTTCTCATGGAAGTAGAGATTCCAGCTGCGAGAAGCTTGCTTCAACCCGTAGATTGATCTTTCAAGCTTACATACTTTATCATGATGCTTTGTGTCTACAAAACCCTCTGGCTGATTCATATACACATCCTCAGTCAGTTTCCCGTTAAGGAAGGCGGTTTTGACATCCATCTGCCAAATTTCATAATCATGAAATGCAGTTCAAATCAATTCACAAGAAAACAAAGCTAGCTCTGATACCACTGAAGGGTTTCTATGCAATCAATGAACAAATAAAATACTTATGGTTCACATGCAACCCTAAAAGATCTATGTTTTCTTCTATGAAGATTATAAACTAAAACCTAAGGGAAACATTTTAATTCTAAAGATCAAATTGAGAATACCAACCTTTTGATCTTATGATCTTGAAGCAAGCAGCAAAGGAATCCTGCCTCAAATGCAAGTCACACCCAAAGCAATGGAGAAGACAGTCCAACAGAGTAATCACAGTAATAGTTGGGGCAGGATTAGGGTTCCCAGGGGATCCCTATTTATAGATCTCAGGTGGTACAACTTGAAACCCTAGAGCCCATCTTTGGTAAGCCTTTTACCAATTGGGCAAGGCTTTCTCTAAACCCTAATTAGGGTTTTGAGATTTATGGTGCCCACACCATAAACTCGCCACCTTCCACCCCTGTACACTGGCTAGTCAATATTCAACTATTGAATAATTACAGAACCAGTCCCTGTACTTTTAATTAATTAATTTAATCACTAAATTAAATCCAATTAATTCTAGATTAAATCTTAATTAATTATTATAGTTTCTAATAAATATATTAACACTTAAATATATTAATAAACCATTTAATTAATTCTATTGATTTATTTACCAATTAATAAATCAACTTTTTACTCTACTAAACTTTATCCTAACCTCCAGCTATGAGGGCAATCCAAATGGACTTATGCTTCAATTAATAAGATGAACACAATTATAAGTCATGACTTAGACACCTAATCCAACACGGATGTCCACTAACTCTTCCACCAGGATACGAAAACCAACATATGATTAATAGACCCCTGATAATGCCAAGGATGGATGGTAGGGGCAGGGAAGATGAAAATAGAACGCAAGATAAGGAAAGCGAGGATGAGGTAATCCTTTCGAAAGCAAAGGGACAACCACTCAATTCGATGGACAAATTACATCTTTTAGAGATGATCGAGATGATGGAAAAGAAACATCAAGCATTTGCAAAGGGTGTAAGAAGTAGAGAAACGAAAGTGTTTCAAATTCTGGATGCGCAACAACAATGGATAAATCAAGTAAGCGATCGAATGACACGCTTAACAACGTTACTGGCAACATTGGTTTATGATATCGCATCTGAGATAGAAGAGCATGTGTCAAAAGAAAAGTGAGGACACCACGGTCTGGCTGAAGACGTTAAACTTAGCGCTTGGTGGGAGGCAACCCATTCGTAGGTAGGTTAGGATTTGTTTTCAGTAACAATTAGGAGCATTTTATCACCATCATCCTAAAAGACGGGGCACGAAGAAAGTGTGGGGTCAAATTACAAGGATTATGTGAAATTGAAAGGCGCGACGCGGGGAGGGATAAGACACGCCGCACATTTTTGGGAGAACCCGGTGCGCAGGGGTTCTCATTAAGGCGCGCATCGCGGATGTACATTCACCGCGCCGCGGATTTTGATCAGACAAAAGGTTTTTACTAGGTATGATTTTCACTTTTCACACAACCCACACACATACCACGTCGCGGATAACAGAGCTTGAGCAAAACCTCCGAATTTTTGTGTTTTTCTCACATTATTGTGATCATCTGCTGAGGTATGTGAAGGTTTTCTAGCAAACAATGAACAAACAATTTCTTATGGTTCACATGCAACCCTAGAAAGATCTATGTTTTCTTCTATGAAGATAATAAACTAAAGCCTAAAGGAAACAATTATTTCTAAAGATCAAAACTAAGAAAACCAACCTTTTGATCTTATGATCCTTGAAGCTAGCAGCACAAATGTCCTGCCTCAAATGGTGTCACACCCAAGCAATGGAGAAGACAGTCCAGCAGAGTAATCACAGTGAAAATGGTGCCGGTTTTAGGGTGGCCAGGTGCCTCCTTTTATAGCCTCCAAGGGTTACAGCTGAAACTCTAAGGAGCCTCCAAATGGGCAAGCCTGTTAACCATTTGGACAAGGCTTTCCTTAACCCTAATTAGGGTTTTGAAATATGAGTGTACCCACTCATAATTTCGCCAACTTAGGCCCTTCCACTGGCTAGCCTTTTATTCAACTATTGAATAATTATAAAGCCAGTCCCTGCACTTTTAATTAATTAATTTACTCACTGAATTAAATCCAATTAATTCTAGATTAAATCTTAATTAATTATTATAGTTTCTAATTAATATATTAACACTTAAATATATTAATAACCATTTAATTAATTCTATTGATTTATTAAACAATCAATAAATCAACCTTTTACTCTGCTGAACTCTATCCTAACCTCCAGCTATGAGGGCAACCCAAATGGACTTTTGCTTCAATTAACAAGATAAATATAAATATAAAGTCATGGCTTAGACACCTAATCCAACAGTATGTCCATTTGAACTAATTCTTTCAAGTTTACACATGTGTTTAGAGCTCGAAATCAGATCAAATAGGGGTTTGAATGGAAAACATAGAAAATTAGCAATGCTGACCTTTAGGGTGGTGTTTTCGCAAAATTCACACCCTAAAGAAGCTAGTCGAGTGTTAGGATACCTTGTGCATGTGTTGATTGAAGCAAAATAGGTACAAAAATGGAGGTTTTTTGAAGCAGTCATTTGCCGCGACGCGGCAAGCTCATTAGCCGCGACGCGACGTTTGAGTCAACGCGTGGTCACCAAACCATGACGCATGGAGACTGATTTTGCAAAACTTTTGTTGTGTAATATGTTTTTGTGCAGATGGCATTACCACAGTAGGAGAGAGTACCATACGTGCCCGAGCACCCATTTTTGAGATTCCTAGAGACGTTGGAGGAGACACAGAAGGCCCGATTGCGGTCCATTAGCACATGCTTGATCCAGCGGACCACGTATTTTGACCGAGAGCTTTTGACGACAGTGGAACTGTGGGACCAGTTGCTGCCCTTCCTCCATCGCACTTGGATCCATACGGATGGAGTGCGTACATTTACATGCCGAGGCTGGGAGAGACTCATGGCCCGAGATGATGACATTGCCTACAGAGAGCTCATGCTGGAGTTCTTTGCGACTTACCAATACAAGACAGTCTCAAACGAGCCTAGATCCCATCTCATCCGATTCAGACTCGGAGGACAGAGCCGGGAGTACACGATGCGAGAGTTTGCCAGACGCACGGAGATATATACCCATGAGGAGACAGAGAGCATTCACTTCCAGGGATTTTTGGATGCTTTCCTGATTGCGCAGCCACGGAGGGAGACACACGATGTGATTTGGGCACGGATGTCCAATGACCGATTCAAGGCCGGAGGGGCCAAGGAGAGCCAGTTCCGCTCCCCACTTCACCGTCTCATGCACCGTATCATATCCACTTCCATTGCACATCACAAGGGGAGTGAGAAGGTGCCCCGGGAGGACATGTTCTATATGTGGGTCTTCTCGGACCGGGGTAGGTTTCTCAACCTGCCCAATACCTTGGCTGCCTTCTTGACATCCCGAGCCTTGGGGTCTAGCGCGTGGAGCTCGATGACTGGAGGGCATTTCTTTACTAGACTGGCTAGATCCTACAGCAATCTCACCGACGAGGTCATTAGCCGGATGAGGCCGATGCCACTCAGTCATGCGCAGGGACGACAACTGGAGAAGATGGGAGTATTACAGCTGACACAGCCGGGTGAGTACGTGATATCACCTGAGATTCCTTCGACCAGACGCCTGGAAGCTCAGCAGGCACATGTACATCCCCAGCCAGAGGCCAAGGAGGAGGAGGATGAGGAGCCGTTTGTGAGACCCACTAGGAGGGAAATATCAATCAGTGGCCTTTGTTGTTTGAGCCGGTAGGTTTGAAACGGGTGGCCCTGAAAGGGCATTTATGCACCTTACTACCTAAGATCGTCTGGTCTGAGATAGTATTTTTGAAAGCTCGTTACACGGACAACATCGAAAGTCATGGATAGTTCCTTAACGACCATTAGAATCTGAATGAGTAAGTGTATTTTTGTGGACTGAAAATTTGTAATCAAGGGTTCTTTAGAAAGTCGTGATTCCCAAAAGATATTCTGGTTATTTTTCTTAAAAGTTATTTTTCATCTAACTTCTGGATACAATAAACTTTGAAACTGAAGACATTAAAAAATGTTTGGATTTTAGTTAGAATTTGTTAAAAACTCATTTGCTTGGGGACGAGCAAGGCACAAGTGTGGGATATTTGACAACACATAGTAATATCAAGTATTCTAGTCGTCGTTGAGCACTATTTTGAGTAAATATATATCTTAAACTGCTGTAGTACTTACGTTTTGTGTTTAGTGCTTGTTGTACGAATTATGTGAAATACAGGGTAAAAGAGTACAAAATGGCAAAAGTTTGGATGAAGTCTACTTGTAGTCGAAGGAACACGCGCGTCGCGGACCTTCAGGACACACGCGACTCGGTGAGCTGTAACACCGGATGGGATTTGAAATTCAAAGTGCGAAGAAACGGGGCTTATGAATAAGACGCGCCGCGGATAAGCACTTTGTGCGACATGTCTAGGCATTTTTCGCAACTATAAATAGAGGCCTCCGGTTCGTGATTCGGAAGCGAAGACGCGACATTTGAGTGGAACTCAGGCTTCTTCGACTCATATTTTCGTAGTTTAAAGATCGGTAGTTGGTAGCTTGCTAGTTTTAATTTAATTTCTTCTTTTTCGGTATTTGTTATCGCGTGAGTTCAACGATTCTGGTTTGTAGAATCCCATTGACCGTGTAGATCTGGATCCTCGACCCGAAGTCAGAAACATTCGGCTTCAGTGTGGTTTTACCTTTAAGGCAATCATTTGGTTATCTTTTATGATCGGTTTTGATTTTCGGTTTCACAATTATTATCATTGCTCGATTGTTTGTGTTTGGTGTTTATGATTTTATGAGTTATACCTCGGATCAGATCCGGTTTGGTTTGATTGGTTGGAAGTTTGATGCAAATTTATTAAATAGTTATAGTTTCGTGTTTTCGGTTTATTGTGATTTTGTTGCGTGTATGGATAGACATCATCTATATAGTGACACTATAGATCGGTTATTTCTTGACACAGATTTCAACCATTGACTCCACGGTTCGACCCTTACTTCCGCTAGCTAGTGAGCTATAAGGCATTTATCTAGTATTTTTGATCGCATTGACGACTGCGACGATGTCAGTTCAATAGAGAACCAGTAAAAGCTAGAGAACTGGAGAACCGATCTCATCCATCCATTTTTTTAAATCTAGGGTTTTAATTAAGATGGTAATTATATAACTATTAATAATTTAAATTCAATTAATTTAATGTAATAATAGAATAAGGGTATTATGGTCATGAATTATTAATTTATTTTTATCATCTCCTAAAATCTCTCCACCCTCTCACCTTAATTTTTCTCTCTCCTTCTATGTATTTGACTTTCCTTCTCTCCTGTTTTTTTGACCTAGCCGTCTTACACAAATGTTTCAGCCCCCGTCACGAGATCGTTTCAGCCTCACTCCCTTTGCCGATACGATAACCATCGACTTGGTCGAAAAAGTACTTAAAGCATCTCAACTCGTCTTCAAAGATATAAATCATCATCATCATCATCAGACATAATCAACGAACTGATGGCGTTTATGTCCAAAACCTCACCCAATTCTTCAAAGTTATCGTCGTCATCATCATCATCACCGATCCCTTTCAAAAATGGATGCGCTAATAGCATCTCAGCCGTCCATCTAAACATTGCTCTCATCGAGAATCACTCCTTCAAGAAACTTATTCCTTCTCTCGATATAGTGTTAGGGATGGAAGGTAGATCATTATTTTTATTTTCCAGTGTTGAGTTCCATGGAGGTTTTCTGGTGAACATCTCCAGCACGATGCACCCAAATGCCCAAATATCAGAAGGAGCTTCTTGGACGCTGTCGATTTGAAGTTCCGTGAAAAATACATCGGGGTGCCTCCTTGGTAACGGACGACTTGGCTTTTCTTGCTCTGTTTTGCCCTTTTTGCTAACCCAAATCGTCAATTTTACAGGTATTTTTGCTTTTTGTCTCTAAAACTTATGATTTGCTAATTATTAATGTTTAGTTATTTGTTTAATTTCAATGGTTAAGTATTAATGTTCTAGAGAATGTTAATTACAATGGAATGTTGAAATTTATTTGTTCATTGTATAACTGTTGCTTGTTAGAGTTCTGTAAACTCAATATTTAATTGTTAGAGTATGATAATTAAAAGAATTTTAATTTTGGTTAGATTTGGTGAAAATAGATTTGGAACTACTTTTCAGTTATAATCATTTTCTGTATGATTAGAAAAATTATGATAAAATTATAAAATTTTTAATATCATTGATAATTTGATTTATAAAAAAGAAAAAAAACGTTTTTTCAAAAAAAAAATCATTTTAAATGATAATTTTATTAATTTTTGGTAATTAAAAAACTTTAAAAAAATAAATTTTTTTAGGTAACTATTAATCAAATCCATATTTTTTAGGAAATTATCAATTAATTTAGTCTATTATAATTAAACTAAAATACACAATTACTAATATGCCCTCATTGATATATATATATATATATATATATATATATATATATATATATATATATATATATATATATATATATATATATATATAGAGTTAGGTTCTATTGAGAACCCAAAAATTCCTGAGATCTTGCGAACCAAATCTGAACCATCAGATCAAAAAAATAAATGGTCAAGATGAAATATGGCAATTTTGTAATTATCATCAATTTTAGTGGTATCTTTGGTTTTTAATTATTAATCACAAGGGTATATACGGGATAGAAAATATGGATCCCTGCAATTAAGGAAAACTGATTTACGTTAAAATTGGAAACCCTCTTATATCTCTCTCTCACCCGTATCTCTCACGTCTTCGTCTTCAACACACCTCCGTAATTTTCTTCGACAATGGAGTCGGCCAATGAGAGATTCCCCCTCCTTCCTTCTCGGTTTCAAATTGGTGAGGATATCCTCCGGTAGATAAGGCGGCGAAGAAGATTTCAGATCGAGGATTGCATCTGGTTCGGTTTTGCAATCAGATCGAGGATTGCATCAGATCGAGGATTGCATCTGGAGAGGTATCTTCATCACGTTTTCTAGATCAAGCACGCAAAACAGATTACAGAACTGATGTTCTTCAATCGTGATAACAACCGCTCGTAAGCAGCATAACCCAAATTTGTAACTCCCCAGTTCAATGATCAAATGTCCCTTTACCGGAGCCGATGACGGTGGTGCAAAAGGCGCTTCCCTCTGTCTTGAGATTTTATTTCAAACTCACACGTCAGTTCCTTGAGATTTTGTTTCAAACTCACAGGTTGGTATTTTCGGGTTTTTTGTGTGTTCTTCCTGCCGTCAACCTCCAATAATTATGCTTGTTTTAATTTTGGATTTTTTCTGTGTTCTTCCTGCTGTCTGATTGTTTATGTCTTCTTCCCGATGTTGAATTTTTCAGCATTGAGTGTAAATACAACTTTGTGTCCTTCAAAATATACGTGAGTTTCGAGCGGAAGTTGAAATCATTAGTTGAGTTCATCATAAACATCTCGTTTCTTTTGTTTGGATATTTCATATTTGGAGCTCAAAGATTGCTCATTTACGAGTTTGTTCCAAATAGCACCATGGAATTCCACTTACATGGTAGGTTTTTACCTTTTTACCTTTTCTATATATAAATTTCAAGAAATAGTACTAAAAACAGAGTGATTTTTATATAAAATTTAAGGAAAGAATCACCCGGTAATGGAGTTACCAACAAGATTGTGTATTGGTCTTGGAACTGGAAAAGGACTCGCTTATCTCCTTAAGGATTGTAAGTACCATTTTTTTGACTTTATGGACTACATGGTGTTTCATTTTTGACTTAATACATACATAAGGACTTAATGTGTATATAATTTGTTCGCAGGACATCCTAAGATCATTCATCATGATATCAAAGCTGCATATCTACTTCATGATTTCAATTTTGAAGGAAAGGTAATGTGTTATTGTTATAAATTCAAGACTTCTGTTATCGTTATTTGTTATATGTTATCGGTTGTTTGTTGAAGCCTGAATTTACTAGGCTCGATTAGGGTAGGGTATGTTTGGTTTTTTTTCTTAATTGTTTCCTGGATTTGCTTGATACTGAAATTGAATGGGTTTAATTTATTTGATTTTTTTTCCGCTTTGCCGTTGTGGATTTCGTCCTCCCTTGCATCCGCCACCATGGCTGGTATATGTGTCGCCTACCTCTCGACATCAGGTATTATACATTCTTTATTTCTGTAACCGTCTTCTTTTGACTACCACATAACATCCAATTAAACGCCACCAAAAGCCTCTAGACATTAATTGTTGTCTCCTTGATGTAAACGATTCAATTAGAACCTACGTCCTTTTGTCTAAAACGATTCAAAATTCATATGTATCAATTGTTTGAGTTTAGCATTTGATTTATTGGTTACAAAATTTCAGGTTTCATGGTTCATCAATTTACGGAAGTTGAAGAAATAGTCGAGTAGGAGTCAAAATGGCACTTCATTATTATGAGGTAGCAGTGAAAATTGGTTGTTTTTATTATATTTCTGTTATCATTCACTTATAAATTACATTATATACTTTACTTACACACCCAATGTCAATGAGTTTTGGTTATTTCTTAAGTAATTGTTGCTGGTACATGTGCAAAAACGTGTGTACACATGTGTGCATATGTGCACATGTGTGCATATGTGCATATGTGCACATGTGCACATATGCATATGTGCACATGTGCGTATGTGCATAGGTGTACATATTCATATATGTCTATTTGTTTGTGTACATATGTGTGCATATTTGCATATAAGCATACATATATGTGCCTATGTGCATATGTGTATATGCATGTAAGTATTTTTTGAGGATTTTTTTTAATATGTAGTTTTATAAATGCATAGGTGCATATATGTTTATTTGCATATAAATGCATATGTGCATATATGCAAAAACGTGTGTGTATATGTGTATACATGTGCATATGTCTGTTCAAATGCGAGTATATATGCAAAAACGTATATGCATACGTGTATTAAACGTATGTGCACATATGCATATGTATATCAATTTGTTAATGTACACATGTATACATATTTGCATATATACATAAATAAATGTGCATTTGTTCATATGCGTATATGCATGTATGTATTTATTTTAATGTTTTTGAATATACATTTATATTAATTTATATTAACGTTGTTGCAGATTTTGAAGAATTTATCGAGCAAATCGAAGGTGTGAAAACTGAAAAATGAAGATATCATGAATTTTCGTTGTATTTTGTATATTTTTTGTATGTGACGTTCAAAACAGTTGTATAGTATTGTTTCTAATAAATTGATAGTATGATATCCGAATATGATGAAATACGAATATTTTTGTGTGTTTTTTACGAATGTTATTAAATGTGCATGTATGCATCCTTAAAAAATGTAATGTAAAAAAGTTAAAGATGCATTTATGCATTCTACTAAAAAATGCACAACTCAAAAATCTAATTATGCATATATGCATTTTATTAAAAAAACACATGTGAACATGTATATATGCACACGCAAATAAAAATTTTATATGTCTTTTAAATTCCAAAAATCTAATTAAAAAAATAAAATTTTATTTTTTTCAAATTCCAAAAAAATCTGAATTAAAAAAAAACAAAAATTGGATTTTTTTTTTTAAATAGAACCTAACCCTATATATATATATATATATATATATATATATATATATATATATATATATATATATATATATATATATATATATATATATATATATATATATATATATATATATATATATATATATATATATATATATATATATAGATGAAGAATCAAATAAGAAGTAAAATTATGGTAAGAAGGTAAGAATTTTTTATTTACTTAGTTTTTTGACGAATCACCAAAATGAATCACTAGATGAATTAAGAATAACATGATTCATTGAAAAAAATTTCTAAAAAAAACATATTGATGAATCATTTTTTAGTAAATCAAGTTTTTATTCACGTTACGGACAATTTTAGTGAATAACAACATAATTATCGTAAAAATGAATTATTAAGTTGTTTTCTCGAGAATTTTTTTTTTGTGAATCATGTAATTTTTACATCATCTATAGATTCATTTTGTTGTTTCCCGAAAAAATATGTAAATAAAAAATTTGTTACCTTCCTACCAAAAATTCACTTTATATATATATATATATATATATATATATATATATATATATATATATATATATATATATATATATATATATATATATATATATATATATATATATATAGAGAGAGAGAGAGAGAGAGAGAGAGAGAGAGAGAGAGAGAGAGAGAGAGAGAGAAGGGCATTATTGGAAGACGCGAGTAGAATTTTTTGGGTATATGGAAAGCTTATGTTCATCGAGTGTCCGAAGGCATAAAAGAAGCAGAAGCTTTATCAAACTTCCCAATGTTTCTATCTTTAGCGTTTTTTTTTTTTTTTTTTTTTTTTTTTTTTTTTTTTTTTTTGTTTTTTTTTTTCTATCTTTAGCGTTATCATATCTTATCTTACCTAATGTGTACTTAATTATATTTTAATTTTGAAAACTAGATTTCACTTCAATAAAAATAGTTTCATTTAGAAAATAAGAAGATATGTATTAAATCGGGTTGAATCTAAGAAGATTATCGAATTGAACATAATATATATTATTCATAAAGTATCATATGAGTGAATCTATGTTTCCGTTGCTCATTAGTATTTTATATCACTTTAAAAATAACACAGATGACCCAATTTCAGTCTATTTTATGTGAAAATAAAACATATCAAACTATATCTTGTTATTAACCGACTGGTCAAACATCTAAAATTAAAAAAGGTAAAAACTTTAACGAGACAACTTAAAAGTCGCCCACAACATATTTGTTTAAATGTTTACACCAATTAAATTGTTATGCGCAAAAAAGTTAAAGCATTATTTCAATAATAAGTTCTCTAATTATGTTTAATATATTAAAAAAACGACGAATTAATCAGATGTGACCTGTTTTAGCATGAACTATCTATTTCAATATGTCATACTATTTATTTGATCGTTTATACTTAAATGACCAAAATGAGCTAGTTCTATGTGAAAATGGCTATATTTTGAATATTTATCCTAAAATAAAGGTCTAAATGCCATTTATAAAAATTTTATTTTGAAAAAACGACATTATCATTTCGTGAAAATTGAATTGTGAAAAAAAAAAAATTCCTAGAAGTTCTATTTGCAATATTCTGTGGTTATTTATCATGAATCATTTGAAAGGCGTATTAATTACGAAAATGACCAAAAATATAGGTTATATAGAACAAAATGATCATTTTTGAACATTTATCGTTAAATAAACATTTGTTTTTATTTGAGACATGCATTTTTTTTTCACGAAATGACATAATAACATCATCCTATTGTGCAAAGGTTTGCCATTTTCATAATTTTATTGTAAAGAAGACCATTTATAAAAAGCAATTCCCAATTATATGTATGTTTCGGGTGATCCATTTAATGAAATGAACGATTGTTTTGCGATTAGATGTTCAACTAATGATTGTTTTGTGATAAACCCCATTTTCTGATAAATTAGTGATGAAACCTATACTAATTACGGCTAATATTATTTTTATAATTATTCTTAAGTAAATCTAAAAGAAAAGGTGTCGAAAGAGTACGCAATAGCAATAGGTGCCATCGAATTTCGAGGCCTTTTATGTATATATAAACCACCCACTCCTCACTCACTACCATATTCGAACTAAGTCCTCCAAAACACATACTTACATCTTTACCAGTGTGTACCCATCCACCACCATAAGGTAAGCCCTACTTCTCTATTCTCCGCATATACATAAATTCTCATATATCTACAACTTACAATCGAGTTACTTATATATAAACGCGGAGATACATACATGCATGCATACAAATCGGTAAATTTGCTGTTTTCCATCCTTGTGTGTTTGTGTTTGTCTTCTATACCGAAAAAACATACAAATTAATTTATAATTTGAAATTAAAGTTGCTCGTCCCTTTGTCATCTTTGTAGAAAAATAAGTATTATTGATGATATTTGGTCAGCATGGTCTATTGTTTTCTTTGTATGCATGGGTGTTTTTTACACGTTTGGCCAAGTTAAAAATAATGTATCACGTTACCTTTTCATGCTAAATCCTTGTTTCCATTATCGAAAATTACCCGTTTGGTGTAAGGATTTCTTGCTTCATCATCGTTAATGGGTATTCTAGGTATTTCATGCAAAAGAATAATCACTCAATTGCCCATTTTCACGTGGGAAAGTACCGTTGTGTCAGTCAAGGGTATATATAATAGACATTTGATGCATGACATACGTATACGTATACTTAAACTTAATTTCTCTGCTGTTCAAAAAAAAAATAACTTAAACTTAATATTGGTTTTAGTGAAGGGAAAATAAGATGAGCAGGCCAGGAGATTGGAACTGCAGATCATGCCAGCATTTGAACTTCCAAAGGAGGGACTCATGCCAAAGGTGTGGTGAATCGAAGCATGGAGGAGGTGGCGGCTATGGTGGTGATTTTGGAAGCTTTGGTGGGGGTGGCACTGGCAGCTATGGTGGTGATTTCGGAAGCTTTGGCGCCAGAGGGGGTATGAACTTGTCAGTATTCGGTTTCACGGGCCCTGATGTAAGGCCGGGAGACTGGTACTGCAATGTGGGCAACTGTGGGGCCCACAACTTCGCTAGCCGCTCAAGTTGCTTCAAATGTGGTGCGTTTAAGGACGATTTAGCCACTGGTGGTGGTGGATTTGACTGTGACATGGTCCGTAGCCGGAGTTTTGGGTTGGGTGGCGGAAGTGGTGGCAGTAGCCGCTCAGGGTGGAAGTCCGGTGATTGGATATGTGGCAGGTATGGTTTAGTTAAATGGCTGTCCCCAAAAGCACACTCCTAATTTATCCAATTACCAACCTTTCAACTACTTTTGCAGCCTTTTTTGTTTTCTTACCGCCTAAGCAACCTTGCTTTTTGTTGTAATCTATATATTCAAAGTTTTATTTAGATAGCATAACAATTGTTCCGGAGCAAAAAGTAAAAATCTATATTAAAACTAAAGGAAAAAAAAGGAGTAAATCTCTGACCATCTTGGTTACTTAACAAGTTTTTAGGACTATTTACAATGATGGAAATGAGGAAACGATTAATGTCTTTTAAACAAATAAGATTGGAAAGCAAGTTGTTGTTTAACTTTGTTTCATTTTCTAGGCGAGACAAAATATTAACAAATTTTATTTCATTAATGTTACTCTTAGAGTCACTCTAATATATGTCAAACAAAATACTTCTATTATGTTCTATCATATTCTGTCTAACAAACACAGAATCTTAAAAGACTTTTAAAGTTGTCTTTTACCATATCCAGTGAAATTATTCATGATAAATAAACTGATTAACAAGTTTTGCCGACTCATATATGGATTTTCCATACAATCCATACTGATTATTAATTTATGTAGGCCTGGATGCAACGAGCACAACTTTGCAAGTAGAATGGAATGCTTTAGATGCAACGCACCGAGGGAACCAGCAAGCAAGTCTTCGTATTAGTCTGTTGATACAGTTTTCAGATTTTGTGGTTGGGCCTGTCTGCCACATGCCAAAGAGGAAAGAGAGAAAGATAGTTCCGTTATTAGAAGATTCCGAGTTAACCTTTTTTGCCGATATCATATGCAATCGTATCCTAAATTTTCCATTTCCCATTTTGCCCCTTTCTTATTTACCTTTTAGTCTTTTTTCTAGAAGTAGGAGTTGAATTAATTAGATGAATCATGTAGGTTAATCCCTCATTTTGCGAGCTTTAATTCCTAAAACATCAAAATGTCATCATGTTGTAGGGGGGGATTCAAGTCTAATATTATGTGTTTCTTTCTCTAGAGGATTATAAGTATTCTTTTAGAATAAATTAATGATATTTTTTTATGTTTTTCTAAAGTTCATAAATTATGTAGTGATGTTCAATATTATGGTTGGTACTAACAAGGTGCACGTATGTTCCTCTAGTTCTGTTGTTTTAGTTATAAAACGGAGATATCCAAAGTTAATAATTTCATTGTTAACCTTCCATTCAAGGGGTATACTTTCATTTATTTTGAACTACAAACTTATATATAAAAATAGCAAGAAACTAGTCGGATAGAATAATTACATCGCGGAGACACCGATAGAAAATCAGTACCAAAATATCATAATTAAGCAAGCTTACAAGTTACAACCCACAAACAGATGATCTACAGCCTCACAAACAATATATCGATGCAAGTTGATATCAACGTCGTTTCGTTTTGGATTATCCTTTGCTGGAATACTGCTAAGGCAAATTTTTTGCTTATTAAAATAATTGATTTTATGACCACTCACTTGTTCCATCGCCTTTTGATGCTACCATCCCCCATCATAGTTTTCTCAACAGATGATGTACTGACTTCACTTCAGCCTCGCAAATGGGACATCAATGCGTGTTAATATCAACGTCGTTTGGTTCTTGGTTATCCCTCATTGGGATAATACTAATGCTAATCTTGCATATTAGAATAATCGATTTTATGGGCACTCGCTTGTTCTATTGCATTTTGATACTACCATCCACAACATAGTTTTCTCAATAATACTCCTCACCGAGAAAATTGAAAAATCGTCGGAAGCAGTGGGCAACCAACACCACATTGTTAGAACACACAATGATTTACCATGGTTCACTCAATTTGAGTAATTGAGCTAATCTTAGCCGTCAACATATGCTTTCTACTTAGAGTTCTGAAAGGTACGAAGGTATCTATTTATAAACAAACGTTGGCCTAAAACTATTTTTGACCTACGGCCAGCCCACAAGCTCAACACATCATCATCTAGTCTAGCTGTCCAAGCACTACAAATTTCACACTGAGCAATGCAGATGCTTGTTAACTCCCACCTCAACTGCGGTGTACCAAGCACTACAGATTTCACACCGAGCACTACAGATGTTGTGCTAGAGCGCCTATTTTTAAGTCCCAGTAGCAACAATGAGGTCAAATGGCTATTCAGACTCCACAACTCAACAACCTCCCACTTGGAGGCTGATCAACCAATATGCTACCATCCAAAATATGAACTCTATAATTTGAACTCTTTCTAGCTTGCGCCTTCTCTTCAAGTATCTAAAAGTTGATTGAAGTCTACATAACTTCAACTTTTTTGTTTTCATAGCCTTGGTAAACTTGCAACAATAAGGTCAAATGGCTATTCAGACTCCACAACTCAACAATCTCCCACTTAGAGGTTGATCAACCAATATGCTGCCATCCAAAATATGAACTCTATGATTCGATCTCTTTCTAGCTTGCGCCTTCTCTTCAAGTATCTGAAAGCTAATTGAAGTCTACATAACTTCAACTTTTTTTTTTGTTTTCATAGCCTTGGTGAACTTGTATGGTGGATTCTTCATACCAATGATATTTTCATACTTAGGGCATTGATCACTCTTGCTGATACCTAAGTCTATACCAGAATGGAAAGAACTTGATCAGTCCATTCTGGCTTCATTTAGCTTTAGCTCATCTACTTTATAAAGGGATTGATATCGTCCTAGTAGAAGCCTCTATAGTCCCTTTTGCGAACATCATTGCCCATGCCAAACATTATCCTTTCATTCACATTAATTTTACACTACATTTCTTTGCTAACATCAAATACAAGTCATTCGTAAACATAACATGACTAGCTGTCAATTAATCATTTCTTAAACATAAGCATCCTTTCATAAACATGGTAAGGCTTGATGCCAAAACTTTCGTTTATAAACACGGTATTGCTTGATGCCCAAACATTCCTTCATAAACATGGTATGCCTTGATGCCAAAACATTCTTTCATAAACATGGTATGGCTTAATGGCAAAACATTCTTTCATAAACATAGTGGAAAACTTTCATAAGTATGGCATAGTAGAAAAACTTGCATATTATTTCATATTTGAAGGTCACATAAGAACTTTATAAATATTTTTTCATGTACCCCATAGTGGGAAAATGTCACATGTACTGATATTAGTAGCTAGGTATGTCTAGCTACACTAATCCACATAACTCCAGACTTCCAATGCATCTAAGCATCCTTCAACCTCTATTGATTTAATAAGAGATTTTAACTTATTACAGAACTAAACATACAACATTTTTTAAATCATTCTTGGACTACTTCTAATCATTATCCAATTACATTCCAATTGCGAGGTATGATTCTTTAACAATAATCATTTTGGACACTTTTACCCTTTTGTCCCATTTTGACCAAAAATTGTATTTCCGGGTTCTACAGGGTTATTTTAGTAACTTTTGAATTTTTACATCTCTATCAGTTCACTTCAATGGTTAGATGTCAAAACATCTTTCTTTTTCCTCGTTTATGTCATTTTGGCAAATTTCAATGAATAAAGTTTCTAAGAATAGAAACTGTCAAGACCTTGATACTTTCCTTCAATTTATCACTGACATGTTCCCAACAATTTATCAATTCTATTTCAATTCAGTCCTATATTCCTGGGTCTCCATATAGACAAAAATAGAAACTTTTAGTTTTAACTGCGACTACTTTAGTCATTATAGTCTTTAGTATTTTTACCACTTTTCTTAACTAGCTTTGGTTCTACTTTTTTACGCATAATTATACATTAGCAAATTTGATTCTGTTATTCCTTTAACATCAAATGATGGAATTCATAATTCCAACCTGATCTCCACAATTGACTAACGAAACCAAATTAAGTTTTGTTTACCTTTCAAACTAGCAAACCATATGTTCTTAACAAACCTTTTGAAAATTTCCAAAACTTATCCCATTCTTACATATCAAGTTGAAATAACAAATAGATTACCATTCTTTTGCTAGTAACTTGAAAGCTCCATTTCTAACCACATAACAATTGTATAAACATCCACTCTCTTGTAAACATATAACAATTTCATGCTTTAGTCCTTTTCTTGCATAATCACATTCCAAAGAGCAATTCTTTTACTATCTTCTCAATCATTTATTCATGATTTTAATATTAAAATAGTTGTCTAAAACAATAAAATTAACAACAGAGTCTCAAACTCCGAATTTCAACTTGAACATTAGAGTTTTTCCACACAATAACTTGGTTCTTGAAGTTTATAAACTCAACCCAACATGCATTCAAGAATTTTAAGTCAAACATCAAAATTTACCATTCTTACATGTTTTAAACCCGTAAAGTGATAGAAATCAGAAAACCAACTTCAATCCCTACATACATCAAGAAATTTCAACCCAAATAACTAAGATTCAAATATCAGGTTTTCTACCTTTGAAATTTTGCTCATTAAGTTAATAATAGGAATCTTTGGAGTTATATTAGTCTTGAAATCATCCCAAGTCTTCATCCCCGACCTCCAACCACCGTCGGCAGCCTCCGGCCACCTCGATGCCGACAACAGCAAGGCTGCTTCCCCCATCGATCTTCTTCTTCTGTTCTTTTCCAAATCTGAAATGACATCTACACATACACACACATCGATCGGTGTATCTGTGCGTGATTTGCTACTGCTTCCATTCTCGTCTCCCTCTTTCTCGTGATCTCTCTCATTTTCTTCTCTTCTGATTTTCCAGTTTACCTAAATGGTGTGCTTGTTTTTTGTTTAACGGAAGAGGTCGCACATCAGGTTAAGAGAAAAGGATGATTTGTAGTTTTGATTTCGTCATGGGGTGCAAAATTCCCAAAAATACCCCCAAGTGAAATGCCTTCGAAAATATTTCAGTAATTATTCCACATTTTTCTAATCTTTGAGAGGTCATAACTTCCACATACGATATTCAATTTTTACAAACATTACACCTTTAGAAAGGTAGGAATGGGCTTTATAACTTCTCTTCATTGACTTAATCCGGTTCTTTCTAGAATTTCCATTACAAACCCTCAAACATTACCTTTTTCTATTTTTGCCACTTTTTGGTCATTTTGAAACCTTCATAACTTTTTCGTTATAACTTCAAATGACCGGAGTTCGTTTTCCTATAATTTTTTTATCTCAAATATTACAAAAGTCGCCTTGATGACTTTTTCCCAATTCCATTTAGATTTTGAGATATTAAGTTTTAAAGATTGAGAAATAAACATTTCACTTTTTGCCCTTATGCCATTAATACCAAATTCTAAATGAAGTAATATCTCATATTGACTTAATAAAAGGTCTTAACCCATACATTTCCATATTTTCATCTTATTTAACTATTCTGACCTTCAATAATACGTGTAATTTATTTGATTACTAAACTCTTCTACACTGAATGCTTGTATCAAATTATTATATTATGTATGCCAAATTTTTGGTTGTCACAATTATCTATCCTTAAACGGATTCCGTCCTCGGAATCTCCATATGGTAAGGGGATTAGCTTACATTACATAATCTCATATAAATTTAGACTTACTAAGTATTTAATAAGGGTCTTGCTTCCAATCCTTATTTCTTTGTGAACTATCACTGGTAGTCATCCATTCTGGCATCATCTGTTGTCACTTCTCATGTTTCAGTCACCTAACTCGTTATCACTAAGATATACTTCCATTGGAAACCTTGGTGACTTCTTACTTTATCTATCATAGTAAGTTTGACTTTTCAGAAAATTCAGCTTGTGATCCATTCACTTCCTTCTTGTCACTTGCACCTATGTATGATTGTGTATTCAATAGAATTGTTTCTTCTGTGATAGATAGTACTACTTTTCATATAATAGAATCTTGATCGCTTACCCAAAGTATCATTCTACTTTGTCATTCATACTCAGTCATCAATCATTAGGCTTTATCTCTATGAGTCTTTCTTTCCTTTGAATTCTTGTATCATGAGTGAGTTTGAATTGTTAGACCAGTCAAACCCTAATAGCAGTTCACCCTGGTACATATGTTGCTTATATGCTTTCATACATTTCCATATTTCACCTTATTTGACCATTTCACCCTTCCATCATACATTTAATTTATTTAAGTGTTAAACTCTTCTACACTTGCCAAATATTTGGTTGTCATAATTTTCCTCTTCTAAATCCAAAATATCTTCTCCAAAATCTTTTCTTTCCCCTACAAAATAGTTAAATGGAAACATTAAAGGGAAATAGGCATACAAACAATAAACTCAACTCTTAAGTTCACATGAAACATATAATGATCTATGTTTTCTCTATTGAACATATAACTACGAACATCTATGGGAAACCCTATGTACAATCAAAATTACTAAAAAGGCTTTCAGAATTACATACCTTATTGTAGCAAATAACAATTAGTCCTTGTATCATTTGTCTTTCGGAAACAAGCACCACAAGTGTCGTGCCTCTAATGGTTCACACCCAAAAGTCCAAGCAAATGTTAATTATCTTAATTATCTTATTAAGAAAAACTCGCTATAAAACCTTAGAGAAGGATTATAGATTCTGCTTGAGAGAGAAGAGAAATTCCAGAGAACTGTCTCCTGGAATGGGGCAGAGAATAATAAGACATGGGATGCGTATTTATAGCTGCAAGGGTGATAAAGGATAAACCCTAACCCTAACCCTTATTTCGGCCAGATGCGGCGCGCGCCGCGCATGCACATTGCCCGCGTCGCGCATGTCAATCCGTCCAGAAAGTTCCATTGTTCGACTATTGAACAATTACAACCTAGCCCCTGCTCTTTTAATTAATCCCAAATTAATTCCAAATCAATTCTGATTAATTCCAAACATGCTTCTAATTAATTTATTATCACATGACAAATTAATAAACTACTTCTCTCTCACTCTCTCTTTCTATTAACCTTTATACTGGTTGGAATGTTGAGGGCAACCCAAAAGGACTGTGCTCCATCAATCAAGTATCTTTGCAAATTATAGTCATCGCTTAGAAACCTAATCCAACAAACATGGCATATAAAACTAAAAGTAAAAAATATCTTTGTCAATTTTAAAACTATGAAATAGAAGAATAACTCATGCAATTGATCTTTGATAGCTCTTTCAAGAAAATCAACATCTCCACTACCATCATGGGCTTGAGTCTAACTTAAATTAGGACCATCAAAATGGCTCAATGATTCTTCATTTGTACCATTATTAGAAGACTCCTCTTCAATAATTCACTGATTGTCAAAATTAATATAATCAAGATTTAGTGTTTCAAGTCCGTCATGCTCTTTCCTTTCTTTTCATCTCTTACTTCTAGTGTTAGGTTGTACATCACATGCACAAGATCATTCATATTTTGTTGATGTAGTCGAACCCATCTGCCTAGCACCTATGCAACAAAAGAAAGAAATAATTAAAAATTAAGATAACAATATAATAGAAGTAGCATTCGAACAATACTTTTGTTACTTGTAACTTACCATCTCAAAGGCACTCCAATTCCTCTCACAACTAGATGACGAATATGTATAAATCTCATGGAAAACTTCTCAGCTTGGGTGTGTCAGCTTTATAGGAATCCCACTAATCAACCAGAGATTTTCATTTTCTTTTTAACTTGGCTACATTAAGACCAAAGAGCCCTATTGCATTAGTGAATTGATCAAACTGATAGTCAATCATCTTTGTTTGCTTATCATCACCACACATTCTTTCTAGGAACATGTATAATCCACCTTTGATCCACATCATATTCTCACAATCATCCCTATATTGCATATTTGGATTCAAGTAACAACTTGCCATATGCAATGCCATTTAGCTTATCATATCATCTTTCTTCAGTAATCTCATAAATCAGTTCGTTCCTAAAAATATATAAAACCAATTAATCTGAGATGGTGTTTTTTTAATTAATTGCTAAGAATATAAACAAACAAATAAAAAATTAATCAAATACCTTGTTTGAACATCTTTAATTTTGCTTCAATTCCTTTTTTGCATTTACCATGGCCTTGTAATTAAAACACATAAATGGTTTAGAATCTGAATCAACCAATTGAAGATCTTTCATTAGGGGTTTCACAGCCTAAGGCATGTTATGCCTGATGACCAAAATCCAATGATATTTGTAACTATATTCTCAACACTTTTTAAGGTTCAGGCCTTGCATAGTTAGTGGAGGACTAATCTTCGAAGGCAAACATCGAGATCAATGAACCTTTCAATTCAAACAAGTGACCTAGTGTAAGATAAGGTATGGCAAATCTAGTTGCTCCAGGCCTACGGAGTTCTTTCTCTTTTGTAATTTATTTCAACAATGAGTTAGTTGTATGATGTTAAATGAACCTTGTTATAACTTATAAGAATTCAAAGAACTTATATAAAAAAATAAGAGCCAATCACCACCTATTATAGATAAAGCTTGATATTGTTCTTCCCTTTGTGATGGTCACTTTATGTTCTTCAATCTTTTTTTTTTTCAAAATCATCTAACATTTGATCAATACAATGAGCTACACACGATGTCCACAATAGTTTCTTTCTCTTTCGCAACATCTCCCCAACAACATTATAAACACACCATTATCCGTTATTAATAGACCAATATTTTGCTCACATATTCTTCCAACAAAGTCATCTAACATTGAAAATACTTTTTACTTCGTCTTCATAATGTTGATGTCTCAATTGATGCTAAAAGATAGTTTCTCTATGACTACTTACAAGAAATTACATATTGATTGTTTTTTTCGATCACTCCACCAATCACTCACAAGTGTGCTCTCAATCTTCCAACGATCCCTTTTCTAATCTTCAAGTAAGGATTTGGTGTAATCAACTTCCTTTTCCAACAATGTAACTCATATGTCATGGTAAAGAGGATTAAGGCCTCTCCTAAATTAACTAACCATTTCAATCATTTTGTGAAACTCAAGATATTTCACACAACTAAAGGGGATGGCACTTGTGTAGGAAAACTTGCAATTTGTTGGTAAACCTCATTCTCCCTTTCTGTAAATCGAATTCAATATGCTTTGACCTTTCCATTATTTCACAAAATTTTGAAAATTATTTCCTCTAGCTTGCCCCTCGTAGCCCTCACCATCTTCATTGACTGACATCTTTAGAAACCTTTTCACAAGACGAGACGTTACTACATGTGTGAGCTAAGAGATGCTTATCTCTAAAATTCGCACCAAAGCATACAAAGTTATAATATTATACTTCAGCCTACGATCATGCAAATCTGTACCATGCATGTTCCTAACAAGAATCAGTTCTAGCCCACTAGTAATTTTTTCGCATTAACTAGTTGTTGACGGGAAAAGTAGTTGTTGGTGCTAATCCATAACTGTTTCCCATGATGGTTGAAATCAAAAAATGAAAATAATTGTTTATGTATGTAGCTCTACAATGTTATGATTCGAGATTAAAAATGAAAACTTAAAGATATTAAAACATTAAAAATCACAACATGCTTAAAAACCAAATGGTATTCCTTTACACATAAAACTTGTATGATCATACCACCACCAAAAGTTTTAGTTTCTGTAACATCCTTAATCTAGGGTAAATAATTTAATAAATAAAAATAATAAACATTAATAATCATAATAACTAACTTACATCAAATTGAATTAAAATGTGTACTTTGAAGAGGTATTTAGTCTAGAATAACTTAATAAGAGTAAAAGTAGAAATTTACCATATGTGATTTTAGAAGAAGGATTTAATTTATATATAGCATTTTTAGAAGTGATAGGGAAGGACTTTTAGTTCAAAATGGCATAACTTAAGTTCTGGAGGGACTAGTCTTGAAATAAGTGAAACTGGAAGCTTAAGTTGGGGAGAACCCCATTTCTCTTGTGAGAATCGCGATTTTGAAGAGAAGGAGGGAGAGGGAGACGGTTTCAAGGGAGTTTTTGTTGGGGAAATTCTCTTCCAACAAGATCTAAGTGATTTGCATCAACTCTTTGAGGATTCAAGGTAAGAGATCTAATATTCATGTTAAAAACCCACCATTTAGGGTAATTCATGTCTAAATTTGAGTTCATTGTTGGTGGAGATGAACTCTATGATCCCACAAGTGTATCTCACGAATTTTATTGATTGTCTCTCCACAATTTGATGGTTTAATGCTTGGAGAACCATTTAGGATGCTTGTTGATGATTTTGAATCATAATTTTTAGGGAAAACTCATCCAATGGTAAAACCTTGATGATTGGATCAACTTGTATCTTAAATGTGTTTCTATGAAGGGCTTAAGTGAATTCCTAATGATTCTAAGTCATTGGAAGAAGGAATTTCATTAGTTATTGGTCAATAGGTTGAGCGGAATTGGATTCATCATGATTTAAGCTCATAAAGTAGAGTTGTGATCATTGCATGGATTTGATTCAATGGAGATGACACTGGATGGTTAATTTGGGTCTAATAATGTATTATTTTGGTTTAGAATAATATCCTTTTGATGGTTATGAGCTTAGAGAAGTATTAGACCTTGATTTGGGTGAAAAAGGGTGAAAAGGACCAAAAATCGAGCTGCTGGGCACTGTACACGACCCGTGCCAGGACCACACGACCCGTGTGGATGGGTCTGGACCTTCTGGTCAGATCCACACGACCTATGCCAGGTCCACACGACCCATGTCAATCTGGACAGCCCTATTTGTTAGGTTTTGAGCTTTAAGGGTTGGGCTGTTGGTTCTAATGATTAAGTAAACTCCTAGGACATGTTTAACTAATATTTTACCCTATGTAGTAAGGTTAAACTAGTCTTAGAGCTATTAGTAATGTTGGATATTATTTATTGTAGGAGAAGAGTAATTGAAGTTGAAGCAAAAGGATAGCATCTTTCTTTGAGATTTAAGGAAGGTGAGTTACCGGGAGTACACATCCCACTTCTAAACTCTTGCGTGTGTTTTGTCCTTTTATCATGCATGCCTTATATGTGATATTTGTTGCATAAATCTTATGTGTGCATGGCATTTAAAAAGATTTTTCAAAGATGTATTCAATAAAGACTTCAATGTTATTTTTCAAAGATGTATGAGCATTCCATCATGCATTACATTTGCATGCAGGAAGGGATTGATCGTGAGACTCCTAAAGATGACTTATGATGTTTTGGGCTTGATAGCCACCTTATGATGATATACCCATGTAGAGGGCCCTTGGGCTAGATAGCCACCCTCAATGATGTCTTGGGCAATGTTTTTGCCAATAGGAAAC
>CM042017.1:73937165-74099665 GCA_023525715.1 Cichorium intybus | reverse complement strand
CTAGCTTATAAGCTAAAACAGAGCCTAGATGTCTGTCATTTTCTCCAACATTTCTACATACCATATATTGTAACACTTCATCTAGATAATTTTAAAAATGAATAAAACTTCTGTGTACTACACTACTACTAAAACGGAACAAAACCCATTTTGTTCCATAATTCATCCTGATTTCAACATCATAAATATTCCAACCCAGTATAGTTAATTTGCTAAGGTTAACAAACGTGTGAAAGCACAATCAATTTACCATGGTTGGAATTTTTCGTAGCTTCAAAACATGAAAGTCAGACAACTAGAATATAAGCGAAAAATACAGTAGAAAACAATTGTTAGTTTGTATTGCAACCAAATCTCGCCACTTTTGACACGACAGAATGGTCAAATTAAATGGGCCAAACTTTAAGTAACATGATGTATAGACATGTTAATATAGAAGATTCACTTTAAAACGAAAAAAGTCGGTTACAACCGAACTTTTTCTAATCATTCGTATTTCAAATCCAGACCGGGCCTTTCCTTCAGTCCCAAACCCAAATTGGTGAACTTGCCCAGTTTCCACTTCTACTAAGATTAGAGTTGCACGTATGGTTAAAATCGAAATCAATTAAAAAAAGACATGCAATTCAAAAACTGGTTTTTATGGTATTGGTTAAAACCAGTCATATTTCAAATTCGAATCAGGCCTTTCCTTCAGGCCCAAACCCAAGTTGGTTAACCTGGGCAAATTCCACCTGTACTAAGATTAGAGGTGCACATATGAGGTTAAAATCGAAATTAGCTTTTTAGAAAATCAGTTTCAGTTCACAAATCGGTTTTTTTTTGTGGTATCGGTTTTGGTTAAAAACAGAATGGTTTTAAACCGTTTTGGTGTGTAATGGTTAACCGGTCTAACAGGTTCGGTTTAAACAAAACCGGTTGCTTTAACCTAAAAAAAATACCAAATTTTTACTCAAATCTTACTCCAACCAAATAAATATATGTATTACATTTTGCTTTTAAAATACAAAATAAGAAAAACAAAACACATAGTTTGAACTTTGAATTACATAATAACATAAATATTGAAACTAAAATACTAGCAATCATAGTTTTGAAAATTGTCGCCTTCATGAATTTGAACATTTTTAATCCAATAACTCTTCAAGTTCACAATAATCTATTTCGGTCATTTGATGTGATATCCTTAGTGCAACATCTCCTTGGATTCAATGGGTGGTAAAAACGAGCCTTAGAGCGAAATGCAATTTTGTATCTTCTTGTCCAAGTAATCTTTCATGCAAACACATACTTCTATTGATTGCGCGGTGAGATGTGACTTTCATTCCAATATGACGTTGCCCATAAGAGATAAAGCAAGTTCCAAAGCTATATTGAAAGCTTGGACCGTTAGTAAATCACGAGTCATGAAGGCTGGATTGGAAATTGCGGTTTATTTTCTTTCCATCAAGCTAAAATGTCAAGGTTGTTAAATTTCTCGGTAGAAAAGTAGGCTAAAAAGTTTGATGTTATATAATTGCTCAATTCACTACCTGAGACAGTATTCATCGGTGTTTAGTAACGTCATCCATCAAAGTGTAATATAGTTAGATATATACATCCAAGTAACTTCTAGATGATTGTCATCCCCCTCTGTATATGATCAACAATTGGATTACTTGGTTGAGCATACTCGGTTGCATAATGATGAAATAACTTTTAAAAGTGTATATGAATTTAAAAACTTGAGATTCAACTAAATATGGTTCTAGTTAACTTAAAGCTAAATTTGCGATAATTTTTCTCATTAAAACCACTACACCGTCTATCTTTATAGTAGGATTTTGGGCGGCAGCACAAGTGAAAATCAAAGTCAACTCCCAAAATATTCTAAAAACTTGTTCAATAAAGCTAACCATGTTAGCAAGCATTGTATTTCTTGACAATTTGTAATTAGCTGACTTTTACGTTGTAACCAAAATTTGATTTAAAACCAACGGACTTCTAGTGTGGTAAAAATCAGACAATAAAGTTGTTGCTTGCTTAAATACTTATAGAAAATTGGTTAATTCATTGAGTAGTACGCAATCCGACTCCGAGATTGAAAATGATTGACATTTTTCCACAAAGATTTCATTAAAAGCGTGTAAGGTAAGTTTTTGTCATAAAATACTTTCAAACATAACACAAATAGAATTCCACCCGGTATTATTGTCATAGTTAGGGCACAAACAAGGTTCATTGCATTTGCAAAAAAATAACGATAATTTACTCGCTTTTTGTTACTCGAACTATAATTCGTATTTAATAAACTTCTAAATTCTGAACGTAAATCATTGAACACTTATAGCATAGCTTGAACGACTATATTGATAATATGTGCAACTTATTGGCTATGAAAAAAATTGTCGTCTAAACTAGATTTTAGTCGCAGTATTAGTCGGTTGATGGAGTTTGTATGCTTGAAACCTTATCGAGTGAAGTTTCAAAAAAAATTATTTTCTTAATTTATATCTCTCAATAAGGTATTGTAAAACTTTTCTTACATTTGCACCGATATACGAATAACCAAATAATTTAAATGTAATTGTATGTTTCATCATTAGTCGAGATTCAAGATGGAACCAATGCATGGCAATGTCTAAGCAGGGGCGGATTTGGGCTTTAGCCCACAGTGGCACGGGCCACTACTGAGATTTGGCTTAGAAGTATCCTAGATATAGTATTCATCCCAAAATTAGAAGCCCAGAAGAAAGAAAGAAAAGAAATCAGAAGCCCAGCAAGAAAGGAAATACGCAAACGGGATTGGGGAAAGAAAAAGGAAATCAGAAAGAAAGCAAATACGCATTCTTGCTGAAAGAAAGGAAATACGCATCAGAAAGAAAGAAAATACGCTGTCTCTCTGAAGTCTGAAGCCGAAAAAAATATATCAAAGCATTTTCGCTGAATTCGTTGTCTCGCTGAAGTCTGAACTTGAAATCTAAAGTCTGAAATTAGAAACTCCTCTTGACTGTTGTCGCTGTCTCCTGTTGTTGCTGAAGCTATTTCGAAATTAGTAGAAAACCCCCAATTTTGAGCTCTCTTCAAAGTTCAAACCCTAGAAGGCTAGAATGAAACAAGTAAGTATCTGTTTTTGAAGTTTATGAAATTATTTGTTTATTTATTGAAATTATTGATTATGTTGGTGAAATTATTATTGGTTAATTGATTGTGTTGGTGAAATTACTGTTTTTTGATGTTTCCATTGAATTGGTTAATTGATTGTGTTGGTGAAATTACTATTTTTGATGTTTCCATTTAATTGGTTAATTGATTGCGTTGATGAAATTATTGTTTTTGATGTTTCCATTGAATTGGTTAATTGAATTGAAATTTGTTGTTGTTTCCATTGTAGAGTAGCATTGGGTCTTTTTTAAAGAGATCACAAAGTTGTAATGAAAGTGTTGAAGGATCTTCCAAAAGACCATGTTCCGATGTATCAATCACTTCGGTTTCTAATTTAAATGCAATTCCTCAAAAATCACAAAGTCCACTACCTACAACTACAACAACTCTAATTGCAAGTTTTGATTTGAAGGATCTTCCAAGGGACCCGGCGGATAGACCTAGGATAACAATTTATAATTCAAATCAAAGAGATGAAATAAGAAGGGCGTATTTGCTTCAAGGACGTTGTCAAACAAGGGGTCATAGATTTCCAATAAAGACAATAGGTAAGAAAAAGAGACGTTTTGTTGATGAATGGTTTGATGAATTTGATTGGTTAGAGTATAGCAAAAAAGTAGACAAAGCATATTGTTTATTTTGCTACTTGTTTGGCGACATGATGGGACAAGGTGGGAGAGATGCATTTGTTACAGAAGGTTTTAATAGTTGGAGTAAAAAATATGCATTGAGAGTTCATGTGGGTAATATCGATAGTTTACACAACAAAGCACGACAAAAGTGTGAATTTTTAATGAAAGAAAAACAATCTATTAATATAAATTTAAGAAGCAAACCGAAGTTGAGGAGAGTAACTATAAACTTCGGTTGCGTACTTCAATTTTTGCTTGTAGATTTTTATTGAAAAATAGTTTGTCGTTTCGTGGTCATGATGAGTCGAGTGGCTCTCTAAGAGGGCTGTTCATTGATACACTATCTTTCATTCGAGAGCATAATGAAGCAATTTACGATGTTACTTTAGAAAAGGCTCCTCAAAATAATCAAGTGACATCCCCGAAAACTCAAAAAGAAATTATAGAATGTTTTTCAAAAGAAATAATTTTGAGTATTTGCAAAGAAATTGGTAAGGATGTTTTTGCTTTATTGGTTGATGAATCTAGTGATGTATCGAAAGAGGAACAAATGGCTATAGTGTTGAGATATGTCGATAGCATTGGAATTGTGAAGGAAAGATTCATTGGAGTTGTGCACATGAAGGATACATCCTTATCGACTCTTAAAGAAGCCATAGATGAAGTATTTATCGGTAATAAGTTGAGTATGACTCAGGTCATTGGAGCTTTTTCTCTTATCAATTATTATGTATTTTAATTGAATATCATTGGTTTTATATCAAATGTCTTGTTTTTTATAGGTAAGAGGACAAGGTTACGATGGGGCAAGTAATATGCGAGGTGCATTCAACGGTCTGAAAGCTTTGATATTACAAGAAAATGATTCGGCACATTATGTACATTGCTTTGCACACCAACTTCAGTTAGTGATTGTGGCTGTTGCAAACAAACACGAAGGTGTGAATGACTTTTTTGATCAAATTTCTTTGGTGGTTAATGTGGTATGTGCTTCATGTAAAAGAAGAGACATGGTACGAGAGAATTAGAGAGAAAGAGTGCAAAAGGTAATTGGTAACAGTGAACTCGAAACCGGAAGAGGGTTAAATCAAGAGACTTCTCTTATTCGAGCAGGAGATACAAGATGAGGTTCACATTACAAGACAATCACAAGCTTGATGAACTTATTTCCGAAGGTTATTGGAGTTCTTGATTATGTTAAGAGGAATGACCGACTTAATTAATCGAAATCAAGCACATGGTATTTTATCATACTTCAAGACACTTGAGTTCGTGTTTTATTTACATTTGATGCATGAAGTTTTAAACCTCACGGGTATATTGTCAAAACATCTTAAAAAAAAGGATCAAAATATTGTAGAAGCAGCTTCTTTGGTTAGAGGGACAATGAATGCACTTAAAGCTTTGAGAGCTATGGGGTTTGAAAAAACATTGGCAAATGTATTTTCATTTTGTCATAAACATGATATTAATATTGTGGATATGAATGAAAATTATGTCACTTCGAGAAACCGTAGGATCAACGTTACTAATCAATATCATTTTGAAGTTGAAATTTTCAACACGATTTTGGACATGTAAATTATAGAATTTGGGGACCGCTTTAGTGAAATAAGCACCCAATTACTAGAATACATGGGGGCTTTGAGTCCTTGTGATTCATTTGCTAACTTTGACAAAACAAAGTTGTTGAAGTTGAGTGAATTATACAAAAATGATTTTGATGATTCTGAAAGAATGCAACTTGAATGTGAACTTGATATATATTATCACTATTTGCATAATGATGATCGATTTACTAGTTTGAAGAGAATTGCCGACCTTTCTTGTTTGATGATGGCAACGGGGAAACATCGTTCTTATCATTTGGTTTATAGGTTATTAAAGTTGGCTTTGGTTTTACCTGTCGCAACCGCAACAGTAGAAATATGTTTTTCTGCAATGAAGCTCGTGAAAACCGACTTGCATAACAAAATGGGTGATGACTATATGAATGATGCATTGATTTGTAATATTGAAAAAAAAGTCCTTATGAAAGTTAAGATTGAAGATGTAATTGACCGCTTTCAGAAGATGTGTACAAGGAGATGTCAAATTTAAAATGTAATATCTACACTAGTTTATTATATTTAATGCAATCGTACTTTTAATTTTTTTTTAAATCTTATTATATTACATAAAAAAATTTATGGTGCCACCACTACCCCACATTTCTGGTTCCGCCATGTGTCTAAATACGTTTTGACATTTCCATGGGGGAGGTTCAAACGTCACAAGCGATGATAATTTATTGTAGTTTCCGAAACCTACAATTATTTCGGATTTCGCTTGGTTCCAAAGTCCAATTGTATCGCGTCTAAAAGTAGTATGACTTACAACATTATATTGGGGTTGAAGTTTCGTTTTGATTATTTCTGTAAGCCAAGGTTATCGAAGTGATTTTGAACAAAAGTGCTTCTTGGAGGACAAAATTGACAAATGTAGAGTTGCTAACGGAAACCGACAATGATTTATCTTTATGAGCCTTCAAAGTAGAGTTGCTAACGGAAACATAAAACTTTGCAGATCGCTTGCATTGAGCCTTCTTGGAAATCCAAAGTACACCAAAAACATCGGGATTTCAATATCTGAATTTAACTTCCAATATGTGTTGTTCATATACATTTTCAAAGTTGAGGAGGTAGTACCAATGGAAGCAGAAGTTGAATCTCATGAGTATGCCATTTTCAGTTTTAAATTTCAAGAAAAAATGTCGAGCTTGTAAAAACGTCAAGAATAAATAAAAAACGTTTTTTTTTTGTGAAATGTTGGAACTAAATGAATCAATCCTTATTTATACTAACTACTGGAGGATAATACTGTGTTTTTGGGCTTTAAAACGGCCATTTAAAAGAAAAATCCCGGTAATCCAAAAAGTTGCCCGTGAAATCATCTTTATATTTACAAACAGTCGAACACAATACATGAAAAACAAAATAGAAGAAGAAAGTCCAAACAAGTCTGACGAAGTGTAAAAAAGGCCAAATAAACCATAAACACTACCTGGATTTGAATCTCAGGGGCAGCTTTTTCTTCTTTTACTTAATAAAATTAATCGATAAATCACTCATGACTTTTTCATTAATTAGTCTGGACACAAAGTGTTATCTTAATGTATTAAGACACCAACTTGTTAACCAATTGCCCTTCTTTGTGCTTCTCAAATTGATGAATATTGCTAAAATTAATGACTAATGTGAAACACATTCAGCCACTTTATCCATACATGACTTAATACGAAAAAAAAAAACGTAACAGTCACTTAATCTGATTTGTAAAGAGAATGAGATCAAACAAATACAACAAATAACAATTTTGATGAACATCATAAATATTAAATCCCAACATACCAAAAAACAACGAACTATAAAATTCGAATTTTTGGTAAGTTTGACTTACCTTGTAACAAACAAACGCATATGTGGTTATGAAGTCAACTTCATCTTAACTTAGATTTTTTGGAGCTTGTAAGGGGTTTTGCGATAGGACGAGGTGCGGGTTTTGCAGTGGCTTTTTGGAAATTATATTTAACGGAAGAAAAAGCACAAAGCACGGCAATCAACATGGTAGGGTAGACGTAAACGGACCTTGTGGGGTCCGTGTTTACCGGTTTTCCTAAAAGACCTTCTTTCACGAGTCCCCATACAATTAAAAGAGTCCCAAACATGCTCATTCTTTGAGGCTTTAGTAAACCGATAAATGCTCCTGCTACTGAGAAATAACTTCCCGCAAGAACCTGTGAAGAAAAAAATATCGTTCCGAATCAAAACAGAACTCTTTGAATTAATGAAATTTGAGTGGTTAAAACTTAAAGGACAAATTACGAAAAAACACTGTATTTTATCACTTTTTCTGGTTTAACCATCAATTTTTCATTTGCTCTAATAAACCACCAATTTTTGGAAAAAAATTTAAGCTGACCATTATGACCTCAAAAAGCCGATAACAATGGATTCGATGAAACTTTTTATCAAAAAATATTGGTTAAACTGGATTTTTTGCAGAATATAGTGCTTTTTTCGTAATTAGCCCTAGATAATATATAGGGTTTATGTCATAAAAGCCTTTAAGTTTGTCAGAAATGTTCGGGTTTATCCTTTTATGTGTTTTTTGTTCATAAAAGCCCTTAAATTTATGTATGTTTCATAAAAACCCTTAAGTTTGGCAGGAATTTTCGGTTTTACCCTTGTGTCTCCGGTCAAACTTAAGGGTAAAATCCAACATTCCTGCCAAACTTAAGGGTTTTAATGAACCAAAAAAAATTTAAGGGCTTTTATGAAAAAAAAATACATAAAAAGGTAAACCCGAACATTTCTTACAAACTTAAAGGCTTTTATGACAATAACCCTAATATTTACGCTTTAATTTATATAGTTATGGAAAAAACACTATATTTTGTCACTTTTTCTGGTTTAACCATCAAATTTTCATTTGTTCTAATAAAACCACCAGTTTTTGAAAAAAAAAATTTAGCTCAACCATTATGACCAGAAGAACCGGTAACAATAGCTTCGATGAAACTTTTAACCAAAAAATGGTGGTTTTTTCTGAATCTTAAAAATTGGTGGTTAAACCGAATTTTTGGACAAAATATAGTGTTTTTTTCGTAATTAGCCCAAACTTAAAGCCTCTAAAACAACACATGTGCTTAAATGGAAGAGATCGATGAAAAGTGAAGAATAGAAACCTCTAAACGTTGTAGATCGGGAATAGCGGAGACTACTTTGATATCAGTCAAGTTGTAAATTTCTAGAATATTATTCCAGCTTGGAACACTCATATTGTGGATTAAATCATTAAAAATGGCTCCTGGATAAAGAAGGGCCTTAACTGCAGCTGATGGAAATATGTCACTTGCAATCAACTGGCTAGATGTAACTTGGATCGGTGATGTACACATACCCGATCTACATGGTATCCTGGATTCATGAATAAGAAATAATTTAATATTTTGATATGATATATGCAGTTGCACATAATTGTAATAAACAAATTGCAAAAATTTCCTTATTTGCACTTTTGACTCTTCAAGAATAAACATGCAATATTTTTGGTGTATTTGTGTTTTGAATTGATAACTCTGAATTCATATCAGTAATGGAATGAATCATTACACTCCATGATAATGTTTGGTTAGCATGTACGGGAAAAACTTAATTTTCAAAAGAGAATTTTATATTTAATGTAAATACAATGTATATTTTGGCCCTATTCTACACTATTTAATTATAACTAATAAATCTTCTATTTATTAAAATAAAAAATTAAAATCATGAAACTGAAATATAAAGATTTGTGTTGACACAAAGTTACATAGATGAAAATTGGTTAGATCACATATTTTCATTCCCCTATGATGGAATGAAAAGAACAGCTTTTTTTAATTCCAATGGAATGATTCCATTCCATTCCTTCTGTGATTCCATCAAACCAAACACTAGTCTAGATTAATAGGAAATGCCAGCCTAAGTAGGAGAGTGAACATTGTATGTACCAAAATACCCAAGTGGTAGGTGAAAAAGGTAATAAATATAATAAAAAGTGCAAGCTTTTGTTTAAGCCACTTATGAAGTGAAAGAATCGAAATGATGCATGAATTCGATTGGATATAACCTTAGAATTTTGGTCATATTAATAAGATTATAGTGGATGACATAGCAATGTAATTTATCCCTAGAAAGTAGAAACAATCTCATGATGAGCAAAAAAATTTGTGCCTAATGTTCTCACTAATTGCATAAGAGAAGAGTCATAATAGCATGCCACATTTTGACACAATTATCCTAACATCCTCCCAAGTGCTCTAACCAATTTATAAATCATAGTAATATATTAATCAAACAAAAACTCTAAACACTGTTGATGATTCATTTATATCCCTTCTCTAACTGAACTAAGGTTAAAGATGATAGCTTGAAAGCTTAATGCAAATTCTCATGTAGTCCTATGATATTTGGAAAGATGGAATTTTATTAGAAAATGTATCCTTCTTCATAAAATGTCTAAATAACATCACACCAACAAGTGTCCAAGTTGACACATGAATGAGTTCTACTTTTTGATAGTCGCATTTCTACTCCAAAAGTTTCATGTCAATATTATGTCACAATCCCCCCATTCTGAAAGATGAACTCCTCAAATTTTTAGGTCAATCAGGTAACTTTTTATCTTCAGATTTGGTATGAGGACTAAATTCTCCTGATAAAAAACTTATAACATCACTTAAATTTATAAAGATTCTACGAATCGTAAAAAATCTAGTGTCCATAGCGTAGTCAAGTACTAGGTATGTCTACCATGGTGGGGTATAAAGTATAAACAAGGCAGGATTTATGTATAAGAATCAAAAATTGAGCTAATATTCTCAAAATTGATAACATCAATGACTCAAAGTACTAGAGATCACTGGCGGAACAAACAATTATAGTCAATGAAAGCAATATTTTGAATTAGTCAAGCGAAACATGATATATGTTCGTCAGGTTAGAAGGATCTAGTAAGCACTGGTGGAATCAACGTACTGAGAATACAAAGATTGAGTGAAACTACAAGTGATATCGAGTTCAAGTTAATCATGAACCACACACAAACATTAAAGATATGAATCAAAGTGCAAAGAAATTAAATCATTAATAATACCTAAAAAACGGAATTTGGAGGATGATGAGAAAGAAGTAAACGCGAGATGCATATATCGGAAGATTCGACAGCTTCGCCATTGTTAGAGTGAGAGAGAGAGAAAGAAGATCGCAGGCACAAATCCGACTTCTAGAAGACTGAATGAGGCCTGTAATAATAATACAGTGTATTATATTGCAGTGACTTTAATTGATTGGATTTAGCCCCCAAACTTTTTAATTGCTCACTTCTGCCACTTGACTTTTAAATTTTTGTATAGATTCATCCATGTTGACCATCATCATTGGTCATTTATGAAAATTAGTCTTTCTATCTAGGGGTGTTATTCGGTCGGTTTTTTCGGTTTTCGGTTCGGTTTTTTCGGTTTTTTAGCATCTTAAAACTAACAATAACCAAACCAAATAAGGTTTTTGTTTATTCGGTTACGGTTTAATCGGATCGGTTTACCGGTTAAACCAAATAAACATTCGTAAGAAAAAATATACATAAACTTAAGAAAACAAAACTCACTAAACTTTTATCAAATGAAAACAAAAACACTATACATAAGTACATAACATATGAGGAAAAAAGGGACGGTAAAAAAAACGATCTCAAATAGTCAAATGATGTCGAGTTTGGACTTTGGACAATTGCATTATTGGATTAATTGAGCTTTATACATATATAGTTCATTGTAACTTATTAACGAGTTATAAAATTTCCTGTTAACAAATATATATGAATTAAGATATAAAATATTTAATTTATAAAAATATATATTTATTAATAATTTATTCGGTTTTTCGGTTTAACCAAAACAATTAAATTTTAACCAAAACCAAACCAAATAAGGTATCCTTATTCGGTTAACCAAACCAAATTAACCGAAAACCAAATAACCCGAACCAAACAACCCAAACAGCATTCAGTTCGGTTCGGTTATTCGGTTTCAGTTTTTTCTCACACCCCTATTTCTACCCTTAGATTGATAAAGGTATTTGACCGTATATATTTTACCCCTCCTTAAATATTTCATATACAATTTGAGATTTGTTGTTGTTTCATATATTTTTTCTAATTTAGGTAACAAACTTTAGTTTTTCCATAGTATCCAAAGACACTCATTAAAAGAGAAATTACTAGAAACGAATAACCTAATTATTTAGATATAGTTGCATTTGATATTACTGGATCCAGTAAGAGGTTACGTCTAACTCGGTCCAAGTCAGATCGTTTGATAACCTTAAAATTTACCTATGACCCGTTCCTAAATCTTAAAATTTAGCTCTTACTCAGTCAACTTTAAAATAAGTCTAACTGGGTCAGACGTTGACCCAGTCAGCTCTTACTCAATCAACAAGTATCATACAACCCCGAAGTCTACATAGATTTATATAATAGGATCTAGTTAACGCAAATGAAAAAACAAAAGTATAGTCATAAATGCTAGCGTATATTATTGTTAGATTTGTAGTGGCTTAGCAAAGTTTTTGAAACTTCAGGGGCTCTTTATGTATTGTTCTCAAACTTAAAGATTAGATGCCCCCTACCATTTCCATCTCAACCCCCCTAAAACCCTCTACCAGAGCCCCGAACAATTTCCATGGCGTCCGCTTCACCTCTTCATTTCTGGATGACAAGTCAACTTCCTTCAACTTCGTATATCCCTAGCCACCGTCTTGTGCACCTTCCTGCTATCTCTGTAAACCTACGGAAATTGTCTTCTCGTTGCTCTGTCGTTACTTGTGCTCGCCGTCGTAGCAGCAAAAGCAACTCTTCAACGTCTGCCTCCAAGAAGAAGAAGGTAATTGTTTATATTATGCTTTGTTTATCTCCATTTTGTTGCAGTGATTACAGCTATTTGTCGGTTAAGGTAGGTAACACCTGTAATTAAGTTAAATTCAATTGCTGTCGATGAAAATTGAGCATAAATTGAAACGAAAATGTGAGGGTCAATGGCTCTGTATAGAAGTTATGCACTCTGAAACCGGATTTCTGACAATATGATTTAAGTTAGAGTAGATTTATGATGTGCTTTGTGTGTGATCTAACTTTACACTAGCAGATACCTTGATTAATTTACATTGCACGCCACAATTCATTTTCATGTAAAATTCTCATACCTCGAGATTGTATGACAAATTCATCTTCAAATTTTATTTCTCTTGATTACCTTATGTTTTTTCAGCAAGGCTTGGGTCGAAACAGTGTTGGTAAGGAAGAAGATATTGAAGAGGATGCTTTTGAAGCACTCTTTAAGCAACTAGAAGAGGATCTCAAAAATGATGGATTATCATTTGATGATGATGATGATGAAATAAGTGAAGAAGACCTTATAAAGCTTGAACGTGAATTGGAGGAAGCATTAGCTGATGATGAATTACTGGGATTGTTTGATGATACTGTTGATGTTGATGAGGTACCTGAGGTCAAAGTCAAAGACAAAAAGACGATTAATAAAAAAGTTACAACTGTAACTGAAGTAATTGAGGAGATTGAAAGCAATAACTTAAAAGAAGAGGAAAATGAAGATGAAAATGAAAATGAAAATGAAAATGGAGATGAAGATGAAGAAGAAGAAGGGCCTTTGGAACTGAAGAGGTGGCAGATGAGGAGATTGGCTTATGCACTTAAAAGTGGACGCCGTAAGACAAATGTAAGCATATTTATAAGTGATTTATTTTCTGTTCATTTGTTGGCTATATGCAAGAAATAGCAATCTACTTATAATGTTTATATTAGTAAGACATTGTACTTTGAAAGTCGGTTGCTATAATAGACAGATAAGTGAAAGTACGTTGCTATTTCTTAACATTGTAGACTTTATACATGATTTCAATTCTTGTTAATCCAGATCAAGAATCTGGCTGCAGATTTATGCCTAGATCGAGCTATTGTTCTGGAATTACTTCGGGACCCACCTCCAGATCTTCTTATACTGAGTGCTTCATTACCTGATAAACCCGATCCAACAATATTAAAGCCAGTAATTAATCCCGAAGATGCCCTTTTGTTGGAAAGTGAAAAAAATGCATTAAATATGAAAACCACCACAAAAATTCCAGTTCATGAAATGCAAAATAATTGGTCTGCTCAAAAGAGACTCAAGAAAGTGCATCTTGAAACACTTGAAAGAGTTTATAGACGATCAAAACGTCCCACTGTAAGTTTTTCAAATTTTCTTGCTTATATTAATTTGTTAGATTTTGCATCTTCGATAAAAATTTAATTTTATTGCATTTATTGAAAAATAAATGCAGAATGCGATGATTAGCAACATTGTGCATGTGACGAATATACCCCGCAAGAAAGTTTTGAAATGGTTTGAAGATAAACGTGGTGAAGATGGTGTTCCTGATCATCGCCTTCCATATCAACGGTTTGTTTCTGAATTTTTGAATTTTTTTTTTCCTATTTTGTAATTGAATTTATTTATCGAAAGATTTTTGAATTTTGCCTCCTTAATTGTTTATGTATTTGCAACAAATACAGGGATGCAGAAGTAGAAGCGGAAAACGAGCATGAGATTAGCTTTGGTAACACGACAGAGGGCAAAATAGTAATTTAGGAGGCACGGTTCATCATGGTTTGTAATTTGGTATAGAAAGTAGTAGTGAAGATCAGGGGAAGTTTTTTGGGCATAGTAATATTTTCTTTCACAAACGTAGTTTTTTTGTTAAAATTAATTTTTACCGGGCCTGACTTGTTATATTTTCTAGTTATTATTTATGTATTTTTTAAAGACATTTTGTATATTTTAGTAACGGTACAAATATGTTGAGCTATTGTTAAAAATAAAATATTTCATCACTATCAAATATTTTGAGGATTCCGATACCGAGCCGGAAGGTCAAACACATACGGGGAAGGCACCATCCAAGAAATGGTCTATCGAATAAGAGACGGAATTAGCTAAAGCATGGATCGATAAATCGGAAAACCCCATAAAAGGAAAAAACCTAAAGAAAAATCGATTTTGGTTAGACGTTACAAAAGCGGTTCCAAGCGGGGATGAAAAAAGGGAAGGGCTACAGGAACCATCCTCAATGCAACACCAAGTGGAACAATATCAACAAATTTGTTACCATGTTCAACGGTATTTACGTAAATTTGTTTAACCAATGGTGGAGCCGGGAGAGCGAGGCGAGCATATTAAAGAAAGCGCATTATATATATATACCAAAACGACTACGCGGCTCCCTTCAAACACATGCATGTGTGGAATGTTGTATGAAATAATCAAAAATGGTTGAATCTCGACCCGGTTGAAAAGGATTCTAGTTCCAAAAGAAGTAAAACGTCTGAATCGGGTTCATACCACGTGTCATCGGACGCCCATGTTGGAATTAACCTTAATGATGACGATGACGAGGAGGTGGAAGAAAACACTCGGCTAGTGGAAATGCAACTATTTGTCGGAAATAGTGATCATCTCAAAGGGAGGACTACGAAGTGGCAATGCGGGTGAAGGCTCGCATACAATCAAAATATAATTTGTAATTTCGTCATCGTTTTATTTATCTAGTTTTAAGTTATTTCTCAACTATTAAGTACTTTATCTAGTTTTAATATTTTTTTTATCTAGTTTTTTTGAAGTATTATGTAAATTTCTATTTTAATGCAATGAAATGTTAGTTTTTAAATTTAATTTATGTTGATATTCTATATATAAAAATTGAAACAAACATAAATTAAAAAGGAAAAAAGTTTAAAATCATAAACGTTTCTGGGCACCACCCCCTAAAATAAACAAAACTCAGAAACGTTTCTGAAATCTTAGTTGGTGTCTACGTGGCACTGTTGCCTACAAAGTTTTAAAGGCACGACACCGTTTAGTCTAAGAGCAATGATGATGGCATTACTAATTATTATATATGTACAATTATGGGACACATTTAGGAAAATATACCTAATTTGCAAAAATATATCTTCATAAATAAAAAAGTTATAGTTTTAGTCCTAATGTTTCAACAAATTATAGAAACAATCCTTGCTTAATAGCAACTTTATAAAAATGGTCTATATGTTTCACAATTTTAAAGAAATGGTCCCTACATATTAATAAATTACAAAAATTGTCTCTTAATTTTTTTAAAAATTATCAAAATTGTCCCTGTATTTCAGAAAATTATAAAAAAGGTCTCCACCTAATTGCAAAATTTCAAAAGTGGTTCCAGTTTACATAGAGTTATAAATATGATAAATGTCTAATAGCAAAAATAACAGAAATACTCTACCTGTCTCATAAATATACAGAAATTGTCTTTGTCTAGAAATGGCCCCTACTCCCTAATTCAGACAAATTCCAGAAATGGTCCATGCATTTCATAAAATTATAGTAATTAATGGTCATTGCTTAATAGCAATTTTATAGAAACTGTCTATGTGTTTTATAAAGTTACAAAAATAGTGCCTGTCTATAGTGAATTTGCAGAATTTATTCGTCTGTTTCAAAAAAATAACAAAAATAAATCTTGCATTTAAGAGAATTACAAAAAGGTTCCCGCCTAATTGAAACATTCTATAATTGGTCCATTATAGAGGATTATAGATATGGTTCATGTCTAATAACAAAATAACAAAATGATCCACATGTCTCACAAATTTACTGAAATTGTTTGTGTAATAGCGAATACATGCTCCCCGTCTTTCACAAAAATTACAAAAATTGAACTTATGTAATATACCTTTACAAAAACGGAGTCGAAAATATAAATTGTAATAAACCTGCCGCAGCGTACGATCAATCCCACTAGTTACCCTTATATATATATATATATATATATATATATATATATATATATATATATATATATATATATATATATATATATATATATATATATATATATATATATATATATATATATATATATATATATATATACACACACACACATTGGTTCTTCTCATACTCTCTTTCCTCACCACCCACTGTTTCTCCTTCCTCAATAACTCTTTAGACCACATAGTTTCTTCTCCGAACAACCCCCAAGCACCTATTTAGTGTTCTATATATATTATAGAAAAGTGAAAATGAGTTGTGAAGGAGGAAGGACGAGATCATGATGAGGAGGGAGTGGTCGAGTGGGACTGTGAAGTAGATGAGAGATAAAGAAAATTGAAAATAAAGTCTTGACCCAGGCGGCTAAGTCATTATATATTACAAAGCGCCTCAACCTAAAGTTTTTCTATCATATTTGATTTGGTATTGTGTTTGTAAAATTTACATAAAGTGTGTAAAAAACTTGCATATAAATAAATGTGTCATTTTCGTGCTGAAATTTTCAATCGTACCCTTACCCATTTAATTTTTGTTTGTTGTCATGTCAATCTCATTTAATTAAACGTGTTGAAAATTTTAATATCCAAATCAATTTATTTCGTGTTTACCACCTCTACTCCTAAAGTTTAGCCTAGAAGACAGTGGCGGGAGGCTATTAGGGCCTTGGGGGCCCATGGCCTCCATGTTTTTCTTGCTTCTATGTATATACATATTCAAATATTCTAACCTATTAATATACTAAAAATCTAAATTGTTGAGTGAAACCGAGCCTATATAATCTAATGGGCTGTATACTTCGTCCCTCATCTTATTTTTAAATTGAATTTAATCTCCATTCTATGTAAACATTTTTCTTAGAATATTTTTTTAGAGTTTACGTTCATACTTTTAATAACATAAAAATAGGCCATGATAATAATAAATGTATGCATTCTAATATAAAGTATTTTGTTAATGTCAAAACCTTTTTTTTTTAAAATAGAATGCAAAATTTTCCATAGACTTGTATTGCTCATTTGAGTGTAGTACAAGGGCAAAACTCGTCCCTTTATCCCTCTTTTTATCCCTAAGGAAATAAATCAATATCAACAAAAATTTTAATCTTAATCTTAAAATTATTTTTTGACGATATAGTAATAGTAAGAGCTATTAAGTATTTTACAATTTTATGTGCTTAGCAAGTTACTGTCATTTGAGCAAGATACCCATTGATAATCAAATTTTGGTTTTGCCAATTTTTTTTTGTTTAAAGTCAATTTTGAATACTTCAAAGACATGAAAGGTCGATGGTCGATGCGTTCCACGTTTATAAGCGATGTAAGAATACTTATATTTCTTTACTTTTTTTTAAAAAAAAAAAATTGTTATATGTCATAACTTTTAACAAAATTAAACTGTTTATATGGTTCTGTTTTGATGTTTTGGTTTCGGCCCCCTTAGTTTTAGTGTTCGTGTTCCGCCCATGCTAGAAGGAGAGTTTGACTAGAAAACTGATCACCATAATTATTCTCTCTTTTTATCCCTTTTTAAAATAACGCACTAAATTTCAAGGTTTGGGGAAAGTGGAGGAGGTATTAGAGTCATGGTAAAACAATGATGACCTAATCTCGACCCCTTGATAACTCAGAGATTTTTCTTCCATGGCTACCTCACGATCGTGGCTGATTCTCCATAGTTCTTTGTAGCATCAAGTTTGGTACAAAAAAGATATACATTGTTTATGTTTTATAAATATATAAGTATGCTGAAAAATATAAAATGTATGGAGATTATAAAAATCAGGTTGACCCGGCGGTTGAACCGGTTGGACGGGTTGACCCGTGAACCGGTCACCACACCGAGTCAACCAAAAATCCTGGTTTTAAAACATTGCTCTTTGTATCTTAGACAAAAGTTAAGTTTGTGGTTCTGTCGAATATCTGGATATGAAATGGCATGATTAGCAACATCGTGCATGTGACAACTATACCACACAAGAAAGTTCTGAAATTCTTAGAATTAATATGGTGAAGTGGTGTTCCTGAAATCCCGATCTCTTATATTTTCATTAGTTTTGATACAGCCAAGCTCATGAAAAATGAGAAACATTACGCATGGTTTGATTGTCATTGCTTTACACTTCTAGTTCAGTCACCAAAACATATTTGTTGCATAAATTCTTTTTTGGGGCTAATGTCAGCCGGACAGTTAATTATGAGAAACCAAATCGTGAACCTACCTACCTTTTGCTTATTATGCTTTACGGCCAGAAAATGCATTACGGCCAAAATTAGCAAAAAAACATACAGAAAAACACAGCATAGTGGATTTCTGTAATAGGGTTGATGATAGTTTTGCCGTGATTGAAACAAATGGCATCTAATCATTGGATGCCATTTTCTGGTTTTTTCTTGAACAAGTACTTCATAAAATGTAACATCTTTGCAACGACTGCAGAGACACAGAAGCAGTAAACGACTGCCATACTAGCCATGGCGACGCTACAGAGGGCAAATAAGTCATTTAGGAGACAGGGTTCATCGGGGTTGGTATGGGATGGCAAAGAGTTACCGGAAGAGATGAACCAGATGACTGGAAAAGAAGGTAACAGTGAAGATCAACGGCAACTACGGCCATGTTACAGTTTTAGTGGTGGTGGCGTGAGAGAAGACTTGATATCAAAAACTGCGCCCCGCGTTTGCACCCGAAGTTTGTCAACCCCGATGGCAAGCCTGCCCAGAGATGGCGGTGGTGTTGACTTAGGGAAGTTTGAAAAGCATGATAAGTGAGTTTGAAAATATGCTATTTTGTAAACTGTGTGTTAATCAGAGTCTGTTTAATCTTTGGCCTTGTGCAAAATTGTTGATGTTGATCGTGTATTTTTCCACATTGCTAATAAACTTTTGTTTAGTAACTATAAACCATCCATATTACGTAGCGTAAATAGAACCCAAACCCATGATGAACTCAAAAGCTTATATACTAACTTACTTATGTATGATTATATAAATACAACTATATTCAACTTTCAAATATTAGATTTTTTTAAAAGTTAGCTTTTTACTACTTAAATTTACAAGACCAAAAACCCACATTGAAAATCACAAAGATTTTGAACAATAAAACCTCATATATATTATCAATATATGGCAATATTTGGGTTATTGGGGGCCAAACTAGATGGCTCCTCCAAAAATCAAAGATATGTTTAAAAAAAAATAATGAATAAAATTATAAGATGCCATTTGTAACGACCCAAATTTTAAACAAAAATTTTCATATATGCAACACAGATCCTACATAGTAAAAAGTATCTAAAAATCATATCATATAAATGTCACATCAAGTGTCCCGTGTATGTGATGCGCCGCCGTCAAACCTTGCTCTTCCCCTTATCAACACAAGTACTTGAAAACGTTTTAACAACAAAGAGTAAGCTTAAAGTTTAGTGACTTCCCCCAATTACCATATATGCAACACAACAAGATCCTACATCCTACCCGGTATATGACATACATGAGACTCGGCATCAGCCCTAACCCACAACATAACACCTGTGGGTTCTCGGGATACTACACCTACGAGACTCGGGCTATCCTACTTATTATAACCGGGACAGGACAACAGTACTGTCCTACCCGCTAAGATAAACCCGACCACAATCATAAGAACAAATCATGTAATTGTAAGCAATCAAACAAGCTGCCTAAGCATGCAATAACATATAGTAAGGCGAGGTTACTCACCTGTCTCGCAAACGAATAAGCTAGTGATAGGATTGCTACACTCAATATGTCGACAATTGCAAGCAAAGTGGCCCTCCTTGCTACACTTGTGGCATATTAGCGTCCTACATCGCCCCTCATGATTTTTCCCTCACGTGCCACATTGCCCGTGGCTTCTCTGCCCCTGCCTACCCAAATCCCCCGCTATGAACTTCTTCGTTGCCGGAAGACAAAACAGATTAAATCCCATAAACTGAGCAGATTAACTAACAAGATCATATCATGTTCATAATCAGGATCATATGCTCTAAGCAAATTGCATCAACAACAAGATGAATATGAATTCATACCTTTGTTTGGATGTAAGTATCTAAAATAGAACCCCTCTGATGATTCACACCCAAGAACACCAGAAGAACAAGCAGACAGAAACCCTTCTAGCTTGAGGATTTCGATCCAAAACCCTTAGAGAAGGGTATTGGAAATCGACAAGGCGGGGGAGGAGGGAGGAGTGAGGATGGCGGCTCACTTGGAGGGTTTTTGGAGGCCCTAGGGTTTGACCCCAAGGCCTCTATTTATACAAGAAGGCTCCTAGGGTTCCAAACTTAATGAGCTTTATGGCCGCCGCACTCCCTAAACTTGTTTTTAATTATACCTTTAATTAATTACAATCCAGTCCCTTAATTGATTTCTATAAATTAATTCCAAATTAATTTATAAATTAATTGTTGATCCAGTTTCTGATTAATTTATTTCTCAATAAATTAATAAACTGATCATTCCTCTATCTTTTCTGCTACTGTTTGTTTTTACTGGGTCGTGAGGACAACTCAAAAGGACCCTTCTATTATTAGAAATATCACCACAGTCCACAGTTGATGGCCTTGGACAAATTTTCAACAGTCTCCCACTTAGACATGTCATCAACTTTGTGTGGTCTAATACTTTCAGATAATCAGCAGAGAATATAACATTCAATGCAACTGCCGAACTCTGATCAAGATCACGATCACGAGAAGACCCTTAGATGAGAGATCAAGTATTCCTCTGTTCTAGATATCTTTTGATGAACCTAGAACATGGATAATGGTCAATTCCCTAATAGTTCAAAATTATGTTTCCCGGTAGAGATTTATGATGACCACATCAGACTACTGAACTGAACACATCAATTTAGTCCGAACTCGGCCGAGTACTTAAATGTCAAACATAAATCATCGAGGGGACCACATATGTCGCTTCTCTTTGTTAAGGCAGAAGGAACATATAAACTTTGACTACATAGCCTCTTTCTATTTCATCATGTCATGCATGGACATACCCTTTATAACTACCAGTTATAGATAGCGTTTGAGTAGACCAATGCATAACAGAATCATAAAGCAGATCCTCATGCATATCTGCTTAAAGAATAAAAGATATTATCATCCTAGATTACTCGTGACTTAATCCATGAAGTAACCTCTAGGTGCGGGTTGTTCCAATAGTTGAATTTCTACCAAGTACTCATGAGTGTTAGTCGCAGTCCCCATGCTATGTCTAGTCAATATAGACAACCTACTAACACTCCATGATAGTCTTAAATCACTACTTGCTTCCAAGAGAATGGCCGACTATGGAAGTTTGAGTAAATTAATACTTAGGAAGTGGGTTCTAAACATGATAAAGTGAAAGATAGTGTTAAATTAATGCAAGTGGCAGCTCTCCAGCTTATTATCAAGTATCCACATGATAATCATCAAATCAGATACAATTTAATATTGTTCTATATTTCTGGTTCTATTAAACTTATAACTAAAATTTTATTTGTCTATGTACCCAAAAATGACATTCATTTTTTTTCTGTGTCGACATTATTTCAGATGATCCAATCGGACACCCTTCCGATGATATCTCAATGTTTCATGTTACTTTCTCTCCTAACTCAACCCTAGAATATACCGGTATTCCCTGAGCATGTGCTTTGACTACTCATGGTCCTTAGTTTCCTTAGTCAAGATGACTGCGCCCTCGGTGTCCTGAAGATTTCAAGGTGTCCATTGATGTTGAGGACAACCATCAAGATCCTGATGAAATCCTTCAACCATGTATTCTTCTTATCTAGCATCACTACCTGATAAATATTTGAATTCTTATGTAGAGTCAGTCAACAATCTTAAATTTGGAACTTTTCCAAAATATTAATCTCTCCATTTACCCTTAACACAACTCTTTGTTCTTCTCATGTATGCTTTAGTAATGCTTTCAACCACAGTTTAGTGACTTTTGCCAAGCTTGTCTTGAAACTGACTTACTATGCTCCGAGTTTATAAGTTATCAGTACAAGTACATGTCATGACACTTATGATCGATCCTATAGCGTAATTTCATGGGACTCGACTCATATTGTACAATGCTTCTCTAGTACCAAAACATTGATTCTCAATCAATTCTATGTCGTGATCAGAAAACCCCTTTCTTAGAGTCATGCATCTTGAATTTCTTCAAGATCACACTCCATATGTGTTTTGGCTAAGTCCCTTCAGACGTTTTTCATCTATCTCTATAGATTATTATACCACGTATGTGTATTGTATCTCTTTGGTCCTTTCATAGCGAAAACATTCTCTCAAAGCCAAGCCATTATACTTTGTAATAATGAGAAATAGTTCCTATAAGGTGTGTGTTATACATTTCAAGGCAGATAACAATTTTACTCCCACTAGTTTTGACATGATTACAGGACTTATCTATGCTTCATGAAAATCCAAACTCCTTGGAATTTTTATGGCCTCAAAGATTCCAACTGCGAGGTGCTTGTTTTGATTCTACAGATGAATCTTTCAAGCTTTGTACACTCTATTCGGGCATTTGGCATGTTCAAAAACCACTTGGATGTACCATACACACAACCCCTTTGTTTTCCATTTAAGGAAAGCGGTCTTAAAACATCCACTTTGCCATGTCACATAAAATTTACATGTGGCAAATAATATCCTAACAGATTCATTATCAGCTGCCGATGAGAGTGCCTTTCCTCGGAATCAATTTCTTGAATCTGAGTATAGCCCTACTCAACCAGTCTTGCTTCGAATGTGTGTGCATGTCTGTCCATGTTATTTTTCCTTTGATGATCCACTTACTCCCACTGGTTTTCAAGCCAGTTGTAAGATCGATCAAATTATAAAACATAGACTGAGTCTCGCTATTTAAGTTATTTTTTATTTGGCAGCAACCGGACTCACCAATGCTTCCATGTAGTTGGATAACTTATCCTTACTAACTTAGTGTTTTACCACTAATCAGTGTGTCACTTTCAGTAATATGAGACCATAATACTTATAAGAGTTACTAACTCTACGGATTTGCAAAGAGGTCTAAGTATGTCAGGTTCTTTTAATAGGATTATAATCCTTTAAGTGCTAGTGTTAACTAAAGGTTCCTTAATTGGTTGACTCTTGAACTCTTTCAAGACCATTCTTTTACTCCCACTGGCTTCTTTGGATGTGAGCTCTTTCTGAAGAAAGACTCTTCTTTGAGAGACACACAATTTGTTCTCAATTGACTTGTAAATATATCCAAAAGACTTGCGAGATATCCAATGAAACGACACTTTCTGATTATGTTCAAGCCAGTTATGAGTTTCAGATGAACACTTCATAACCCAGACTTTCACATGTGCCGGTGGGGAATGAACCCCACTTCGGATTTCAGATGGTGTCTGTTCAACCTACTTAGTTGAAATGTTGTATTAAGGTATTTGGGGTTTCTAAGGTCTTATCTCTTAAAACTAATTAGAAGTGTATCCCGATACATCGAGGATCGACCCATTTAAAAAAGTTCGACTTTTCCTTTAAGACACACTACAACAGTTTAGTGTTCTAACAGGATGTGACTGTGAAACTGTTTCATAGTTCCTTAGATGTTCGTATAGCTCATCACTTAGATGTTTCTACTTTGTTGATTTTTATACTTCACTTTGAACCCTTTGAATCAATTCAAAGCTTCTAACTAATTTTTAGTCTAATAAAAAAAGTTATATTTGCTAAATTGATTAGTAGATATAATGAAGTATAACTAATTGTGTCTAGTGGCAAATCTGGACAGTCCACAAGAACTTGTATGGATAGGGCCCAATAATCTTAAATTCTTTCACATCTCTATATGAATTATGTCTTTGTTAAGTTTCTAATTCAATTAAGAGTTACATTCATCCTATGACTCTTAAGTCAAATGATCCCAAAATCCTGTCCACTTAGATCTTTGGGTGATGCAATTCTTATTTAAATTCACTTCAAACAATCATACAAACACAATTACATATCCAACACACTTTTGTATCTATCAACATCCAAATTATTACTACTAATGCAACCAACACATTCATATATATTGCAAGGATAACATTTTGAATAAAACAAATTTTTTCATTAAAACTGTAGTAAGTATCCTCAAACAATGGTAATATGAAAACAATGTAATATGCAACAACTAGCTAATAACAAAATCAAGTATCCAACTAAACACCAAATAATTGCTTGAGCCCGTAATCCCGATCCTGTAACAGCAACAGTGCTCCTGTCTCTCATGATCTGCATAAGCTCATATGCTTCAGCTTCCTGCATCCTACTTAGCCCCTGTATACAGCACAAATGTGAGAAACACATCCTGTATTGAGTAATTAAGGATCAGAAGTTGAAATCTTATGGAGTTTTTAGATATACCTGAGTTGCCAAATCGTTTGGCCTTGGAGCATCTTCCAATTTTTCTGTAACTGTATCACACCCTACGAATTCCCAGCTTGAGACATCTCAGAACTAGCCCAATGGTTTCCTCGGGCCGATTCTTCTTCGTCTCTCTATTTACCAGACTCAATTTGGAAGCAGATGGATCTGTGGAACCATGTATTCCCATGAACGACGCATACATAGTCAACATGGAATGCATATCCATTATAGACTTGTCCTGTTTTCCCTTTTTGTATATTTGAATGAACAGATCATACTGGCTAGTCAGCGAGTCGAGGATAATGTTGGTGCTCAACTCCCGATCAACAGGATAACCAAGTCTGTTCAGTTCGCCAATGTATCCCTTAATTTTGGGAACATGCACCCCGACGCTACTGCCCTCTACTAGCTTGCACCCTTCAAGTTCTTTGAAGTTCTACTCCGTTCTTGCCAAACCGGCTCTTGGAACTTTTCCTCAAGCAGACATGCTATCTCGTAAGGACCTAGAAACTCGAAATAGCAACGGATCTCGGGTTCAATGATCAACAGCATAAGGCAACGAACTTCTTCGGACTCATCAACAAGGAAATCATGCTAATCCGGTATTTCCTTTATAGTGCCATGAATAAGTAGAATAGGGATGGGACTCTCAATCAGGTATGACTTTACTTCATACTTGAGAACAAGGTTCCAAGTACGAAGCCAGTCCAGATAGTTTAGACCAGTAAGCTTATCTATATCTAGCATATACTTCTTAAAGCTTTCAGAGATGGGTGATGGAGGAGAAAGAGGAGAATTAACACTAGCGTCAGACATATATGAAATCAGAATTTTAGTCCTTTTAAAAAATTACCCAATTATTATTTAACAAGGCTAGGATTCAAAATCTTCCAGATATGATGTGAGGAGGGATGTCGTAATCACGTCATAATGGTCATTAAGGTAGATAAACATTTATCAAATTCAGTCTCTATGAAATTCCTAGATCTGTGAGATTCATTGACTAAAGTCAATGGCATGTTAATCTCAGTTATGCTCATCTCTTATCCATGAAAAGGATGTCATGGATCATGGATCAGATGGTGAATTGACCATGCAAAAACCGCATGATCCCCGACTCAAGATACGCTTGAGAATCGCTTGTGCCACATCACCTTCAACTATGACCTAGACTGACATGCCGGTTAACCACACAGCTCCGTCAACAAATCATAAAGAAAATGTGCGTTTTCCATGGGTAGCATATGATTCACATTTTATTTTTTTAATTACAATGGGACTTTTGTTTTAATACTTTTAAGTTAATACTTTTTAACTTATAAACATTTCCTTATCAGACCCTTCCGGTAACTCCACTATGTAAAATGTGATAGACAGTGAGAGTGGTAGACAATAAATGTCATTTAAAAACTGATCTCATTAGAATTATAACGAATCCTCCTTCAAACACATTTAAAGTTGGTGAGCCTAGTCATGATTTGACCACTGTTCTTGTTTTAATTTAAGTTCTAATAATATATATAAATACTGTTCTAAAATATATTAAGAGTAAATTATAAACAATTTAAAATTTAATTGTTCACTATTAATTCTATTAAAACCATTTTAATAACTAATTGAGTTTACTTAAATTAAAGAAAAGGCAGTTTAGTCAATAAGACAATTAAGGCAACTATGCAAGTTAGGTTGGTAAACCCTAACCGCCAACCACCTAAGGAGGGTTCTAAACCCTTCAAAATTTTTGATGAACATGTATTGAAGAACACGGATCAGGAAAAATTCATAACATTCAATTTTTCATGATTTTTTTTAGCATAATACATACGATTTTCGAAATTCTAAGCAAGAAAAACAATTCATATTCAAGTTTTGATCTAATGTGCATGCAACCTAAGAATAATGACTCTGATACCACTTTTGGGATTTTAACATATTAACACAATTAATTAGGCAGCGGAAGACAAAACAGATTAAATCCTATAAACTTAGCAGATTAACTAACAAGATCATATCATGTTCGTAATCAAGATCATATGTTCTAAACAAATTGCATCAAAAACAAGATGAATATGAATTCATAGCTTTTTTTTGGATGTAAGGATCCAAAATAGAATCCCTCTGATAATTCACACCTAAGAAAACCAGAAGAACAAGCAGATAAAAACCCTTCTAGCTTGAGGATTTCGATCCAAAACCCTTAGAGAAGGGTATTGCAAATCGACAAGGAGGAGGGAGGAGGGAGGAGTGAGGATGGCGGCTCACTTGTAGGGTTTTTGGATGTCCTAGGGTTTGACCCCAAGGTCTCTATTTATACCAGAAGGCTCCTAGTGTTCCAAACTTAAGGAGCTTTATGGCGTCCGCACCCCTGGACTTGTTTCTATTAGTTATACCTTTAATTAATTACAATCCAGACCCTTAATTAAGTTCTATAAATTAATTCCAAATTAATTTATAAATTAATTCTTGATCCAGTTTTTGAATAATTTATTTCTCAATAAATTAATAAAATGATCATTCCTCTATCTTTTCTGCTACTGTTTATTTTTACTGGGTCGTGACGGCAACCCAAAATGACCGTGCTATTATTAGAAATATCACCACAGTTGATGGCCTTGGACACATTTCAAATGGATACTTGGTCCTCCGCCAGACCTACGACCACTCCTAGTAATTGCCATTCTGAAATACATAAACAATGTCGGTTATAACGTACTCACAGTACCCTCTACACACGCGGTCACCAGCCAAGCCGACTACTTAGGACATTCGGTGACTACCCTTGACCCAAGTGTGAATCCTGTGCCCTCTACACACGCAGTCCTCCTCGTCCGGTCTTTTGGAAATCTCTTTGTGATTCGGACTTCATCTTCGGATAATCAGGGCGAATATGTCCGCTTTCTCCACAATTAAAACAAACAGGACGACTTTCAGTACACTGATGGGCCATATGTCCCGTCTTTCCGCATTGAAAACAGACTGATGGTGGGGTACGGGAATCACATTCTCCTGTATGCTTTTGCCGACATTTCTTACACCACCTCTCCTCGTTTTTCTTCGACTCTCCACAGAATTGAGAACCCATGTTAGTTGATCTCTGTGTATTTTCTCCAACTCTACTATCCCATTTTCTTTTCGACCCAACACTTTCCTTTTCAATTCTTCTCTCCTCTTCTTGTCTCTGTAATTCCCTTTCTCTTATTCTTGCCGCCTCCGCAACCTGTTGATACGTACTATACCTGGAACCTTGCAAAAACTCCCGAATCTGAGTCTTTAAACCCCACATGTAACGATCCATTCTACATTCTTTAGTATCTACTTGATGGTGCGCGAATCTCGCCTTCTCATTAAAGTCTAACGTATATTGTTGTACCGTTCTCGTCCCTTGTTGTAATTTCAGGAACTCCTCCTCTATACCCTTCATGGCATTATTAGAACAATAATGTTCCATGAATTTCAATTTAAACTGTTCCCAACTCAACGTAAGCACCAGGCTTTCTCCAACTTCCATACACGTATTCTCCCACCAAAATTGGGCATCCTCTTTCAGTAAGTTTGTTGCAAATTCAACCTTATCGACCTCATCGCATTTACTCGTATGAAACATCTTTTCAACATGTGTCAGCCAATTTCTGGCTGCTATGGGATCATCCTTCCCATAGAAATCATACGGTTTGCACTTTTGAAAAACATCGTAAGTGTATTTTCTCACCTTCTCTGGTACTCTGGCTCCACTCGTCTCAATAAAGATCTCCCCACGATCCTCCCTTTGCTCAGGTTGGATCGATGGTTGTCCTGAAGGACCTCCAGTTGTAGCCTCCGCCTGAGGCTTTAAATAAGTAGGTAACATATCTTTAAGCGCCTTGACTACCTCAGCCGCAATCATGGCTTGCATATTACTCGGTGTCTCGGGAGGTCGCTCTCCCTCGGGTTGACGCTCTCCTCCCGAATCTCATGATCCCGATTGATCTCTGGGAGGATCACTTCGCTCTTTTTCCTTTCCAGTACTCATCTCAACTGAAAAGAAATTTTAACTCATTTAGTATTCACAACCATAATACTCAATATGGTTGTGCAATCAACTCAATTCATATGCTACCATAATACTCAATATGGTTGCATAATCAACTCGTTTGATACACCACGAAGGATAGCTTCTTGGGACTCTTTGGGACTCTCCATCTCACTGGTTTAAGTCTAAACCCATCTCAAGTTTTAATTCCCTTAAACCACAGCTCTGATACCAACTTGTAATGCCCGGTTTCTCAATTCAAGGATACACCAATTTATTTGATCAAACATAAGTATTATATTGGTGTAAACCCAAAATATGAGTAACAAGTTACAAAGTTGCATCAAAAGCCTAGTTTAAGTTACAAACTGTATATATATACAACAAGTACTTCAAGTTTTATACAAAAACCGGGACATTGAAAAGTTCAAACAACAACACAACTTCATTCCATAGTCCAAGTCCATTCCAGCTAACCCTCCGTGAGCTTTAAAAGCTCGGTGAGTAATTAGAAATAACTTGTTTATATATATTCCTACTTCTCTTCAAGTTAATCTCAAATGGCTATCTCATCCATTATTGTATCATAACCAACACCACTTGGTAATTCATACTCAACCTTGATTTATTCAATCAATTCAATGTAGTATATTTAATCGGTAACAGACATCTCAACAAAATATATAATTCATATAATGATAACTACTTACCTGATGTCGGGTCGGTGTATGATACTCCTGAACCTCGTGTACCGGGCTCCTGTCTAGCCTTGGCTGTAATATAACAGCCCGAATCAATATTCAAAAGAAATCTCAATCATTCTCAACTCATAATAATCAAGAATTCAAAAGATAGAATGAGTTACAAACAAAAGATAATAACACTATTTTAGTTGTAGCTTCCAATTCTACCATTCTGACTCATCCAACCGAAGAATTACAACACAAACACTCTTTATTAGCTCGGGTTTAAGATTAGAACTCCATTACACACTCTAATCCAAATAAACTTACTCTAATTCATGCTAGTTGAAGATGGTTCCTCAATACCACTTGGAACCATCTCAATTCAAAGAATTCAACCATCAAATTGAAGCTAAAACAAGGGAGATTACCTTTTGAACCGCAAGATATCAAACCCTAACTTCAATTCTCAAATTACAAGCCTTAATTTCAACCTTGGAGGGTTTAGGGCAAGTTTCTAGGGTTTTAGAGGGAGTTTGGACGAGCTCATTTTGACCCAAAATGAAAGAAATCCGTTTTAAAAAAGCAATTCTGCGCGCGTCACATACCCCGTGTAGGCTGACACGCCCCGTGTAGGCTGACACGCCTCGTGTGAGACCCACTACCTTCTTCCTGAACAAATCCTACACGCCCCGTGTAGGCTCACACGCCCCATGTAGGTCTGAAAGGCTTACTGCATGCTTTCTTAAGGAATGTTACACGACCCGTGTGACCATACACAACCCGTGTAGCCTGCTTTGGTATATTTCAACTCCAAACTTTACTCAATTGGGTTTTTAACTATCCTAATGCATGTGGCAACTTATTTAATCTTAATTACACTAAGATTAACACAAATCTCTAAAATTTAATAATACGGTATTACAAAGAGCATTCACTAAGCAACCTAATATTGTTAACATAAATTCCAAGTAGCACAAAGTGACCACAATCAATAGGCAATATGGCATCCTAAATCAGAAAATCCTAGAATGCATTTCCTAACTAGGTCCTAAGCCTACATACTAGCATATAATTAATAGCACATCAAAGCATGGGTAATTGGGAATCACAAAACTTACTTGAGCTCGGCTGACGGTTCGCATCGCATCGCTTCATATCCAATTACTTTAAAACAAATCATTTCTTAAAGAAAAATTTACAGTCCTTGGTTTGAGTTTGGATTCCCAATACAGTTCATCCAAATCCCTCAAACCTGGCTCTGATACCAACTTGTAATGACCAAAACTTTAACCAAAGTCTTTCATTTATTTATTATAAAAGATAATATATTTTAACAGGAAAAACCATGTCTAATCAAAACATCTTCAACCATAGTAAAAAGTATCTAAAATCATATCATATAAAGGCCATATCAAGTGTCTCGTGCATGCGATGCACCGCCGTCAAACCTTGTTTTTCCCCTTATCAGCAGAAGTACATGAAAACATTTTAGCAACAAAGGGTAATCTTAAAGCTTAGTGAGTTCCCCCAATTATCATACATGCAACACACCCAAACATCAAGTCCTCGGGACACAACAAGATCCTGCCCTACTCATGGTCGGGACACGACATCATCCTACCCGGTATATGACATACATGAGACTCGGCATCAGCCCTAACCCATGATACAACACCGGTGGGCTCCCGGGATACTACACCTACGAGATGCTGGCTGTCCTACTCACTATAATCGAGACACGACAACAGTAATGTCCTACTCGCCAAGATAAACCCCGCCACAATCATAAGAACAAATCAAATAATTGTAAGCAATCAAACAAGTTTCCTAAGCATGCAACAACATATAGCAAGGCGAGGTTAGACACCTGTCTCGCAAACGAATAAGCTAGTGCTAGGATTGCTACACTCAAACACCAAAACACCAAAACATCATAGCACAACATCATCACAACCATAATTCTCGATCCTAAGGATCTGACTAAAAGTCAAACCCGCCAATCACACAAGTCAGCGGTCAAAAGTCCACTCCTAGTCAAAAGTATGTAATCAGAGGTGATAGCGGTGCTATCACCTACCCTTAGCGTCGCTAAGTATGTATCACAGTTACGGGGTTCCCTGCAGTTAGCGTCACTAACCAGAGATATTAGTGGCCCTAATCTTAGATCATCCAAAACTTCCATTCAGACCTTAACCAGTCCAACCAATGGCTATGGCTTCCAGTAGTCGACCAAATGGACTAAAGGCTTGCCTATCCACTCCACATCTCGGACATGCATGCCCCTTGCATGTCCAAAACCCTAACTCTAACCCTAAAAGAGTGTGAACCCCCTTAAATCCCAATCATGGCTTAATGGGGACAGAGGTAGGAGTCTACATCATGAATCTAACTCCCAAAAGTGTGTTTTTGGGCTCCCATGAGGCCTGGAGTCCTTCAACTCCAACCAAAGAAAGGATAATAAGCATAAAGGACCATTCTAACACCTAATCCTTAATTTAACGATCATGGATCAAATCTCAGAAGTTTAGATGACTTACAGAGGTCCTAAGCTTCTAGGAGAAGGTCAGAAACTCGCTGGACTCCTTGCTACACACCTTCTTCCTTTATCTCTTCAAGAACACCTTCCAAGAATCAAGATAATGAGAGGAGAAGAAGCTTCAATCGCCAAGGGTTATTCTAGTAATTAGAGGGTCGCCAAAAAACGAATCCCAGTGGTTGGAGCCTTTAAATAGGCTTCAAGAGTCGAACTTACGGTTTTACACCTTGTAGCGCATAGCATCGCTGACCTATGGAGTTAGCGGCGTTAACGCCATGCCACTCACGTTCCAATTTACAACCCATAGCGTCACTAACCTTATAGGTAGCGTTGTTATCTCACAAAGCTTAAATGTTGAAATAAAATGATACTTGGGAAGTCTTACAACTCTCCCCCACTTGTCTAGATTTTGTCCCCAAAATCCACCTCTACGAACTACTCTGGGTAGTACTTCCGCATTTCTTCCACCGATTCCCAAGTCCATTCAACCCCTTACAATGTTGCCACTGAACGTTTACCAACCCCAACACGTTGTTGCGTAAGTCCTTCGTCTTACTCTCCACCATTGCGACAGGTCACTTTACATATTTCATGTGCTCATCCACCTAAATGTCCTCTAAAGGCACCACAACAGTCTCATCGATAATACACCTCCTCAGTTGGGAGACGTGGAATGTGTCATGGATATGACTAAGCTGCTCGGGCAGCTCCAACCGGTAAGCCACCTTACCCACTCATGCAAGGACCCGACAGGGGTCGATGTATTTGGGTCCTAATTTCCCCTGCTTTCTGAACTGAATAACCCCCTTCCAAGGCGACACCTTCAGAAGGATATAGTCCCCCATCTGAAACTCAAGGTCGGACCAATGCCTATCCGCATAGCTCTCCTGTTGACTCTGGGATGTCTGTAGACTCTCACGAACCCTCTATATATGCTCAGACATCTTGAGAACCACCTCGGTACTCCCCAATACACACTGACCTGCTTCGCCCCAACAATCAGGGCCCGACAGTTCCTCCCGTACGACATCTTAAAAGGTAGCATGCCGATACTCACGTGGAAACTATTATTATAGGAGAACTTGGCCAAAGGAAGGTAGGAGTCCGAACTCTAAGCATGTCTTCCGATGTCTGCGTCCTCTCACTCTGTCTGTCGGCCTGGAGATGATACAATATATAGAAGTGTAGATGCATGCCCAGTTCTTCATGGAACTTCTTTTAGATCTCGAGGTAAACCACACATCCCAATCTGATATAACCGAAACCAGAATCCCATGCCAAGAGATGATCTCGTTCACATACATGGTGACCAATTTCTCGGCGGTGAATGTATCCTGGATCGGAACGAAATGAGCACTCTTCGTCAGTCGATCCATAATCACCTATCGTATCCATGCTCCGAGGTGTCATTGGCAACTTCGTAATGAAATCCATGATGATGTGCTCCCATTTCCATTCGGGGATCTCCAAGGGCTGCAACTTCCCATGAGGTCGCTGGTGCTCGACCTTGACCCTCCGACAGGTCATACAATGCTTTACAAACCATGCAATATCTCTCTTCATACTCAATCACCAGTAATCCTTGCACAGATCCCTATACATCTTCATTGCTCCAGGGTGGATGGAGAACTTTGATTTATGTGCCTCATCCATCAGTGACTGTCGGGCCCCACTCGTACTCGGTACCCAAATCTGCCTATGTCGGTTTAACAAATCCCGTCTATCCCTGACATCATCGACATCTGACCCACAATTCTTTCCTTCTTTTGGTTCTTAGGCTTGCTAGCCTCAGCCTGAGCGGCTCGGATAATCTCAGGCAAAAGTGTAAATACCGTCATCCTCAAGCACAAGCCACGAAGAGGCGCGCTCATGGGCTTGCAACTTAGCGCGTAGGCCACCACGTTGGCTTTCCCTGGGTGGTAAAGTATTTCACATTCATATTCCTTGACCACATCTAACCACCTTCTTTTCCTCATATTAAGGTTTTCCTGATCCATCAGATACTTCAGACTTTTGTGATCCGTACAGATATTGCACTTGACCCCATACAAGTAATGTCTCCATAACTTGAGGGCGAAAACCACTGCTCTAAGCTCTAAGTCATTCGTAGGTAATTTGTCTTGTAAGACTTCAGTTTCCTAAAGGCGTATGCGATCACTCGACCCCTCTGCATAAGGATCGCCCCCATCCCAGAGATGGATGCATCACACAAATCACCATATCCTCCACCCCTTCTGTCAGGATCAACACCGGTGCCTCGCATAGTATCTGCCGCAGCGTTTCAAAAGCTTGTTGTTGCTCCCCATCCTATTGAAAGGTGATGTTTTTCTTGGTTAACCGAGTCAAAGGTACCGCAATCTTCAAAAAATCCTGGATAAATCGGCGATAATACCCTGCAAAACCCAAGAAACTACGAATCGACGAAGGATTTTTCGGAATTTCCCACTGCATCACGGCCCCCACCGTGGCCAGATCTACCATAATACCCTTCTTAATCACGAGATGCCCCAAAAACTAAACCTCTCGTAGCGAAAAGTCACACTTTGACAGCTTCGCATACAAGCTTTCTTGCCTCAATGGCTCCAAAACCTCCCTTAGGTGGCTCTCATGTTGTTCCTTGGTCCGAGAATAGACCAAGATGTCGTCAATAAAAACTATAACATACCAATCCATCATCGTTCTACTCACCCGATTCATCAGGTCCATGAAGGCGACCGGTGCATTAGTAAGCCTGACAGGCATCATTACGAACTCATAGTGGCCGTGTCTCGTCCGAAAGGCCATTTTTTGGATATCTTCCTCTCGTAGTCGCATCTGATGATACCTTGAGCATAAGTCGATTTTGGAAAACCAAGAAGCACTCTTAAGCTGATCGAACAGATCATAAATCCTTGACAATGGATACCGATTCTTTACTGTAAGTTTATTCAACTCACGGTAATTGATGAACATCCTATGAGACCTATCCTTCTTGACGAACAAAATAGGTGCTCACTAAGGCAAACTACTGGGTCGAATAAATCCTTGATCAAGCAATTCTTGGAGCTGAGAATATAATTCTTGCATCTCTGGAGGTGCAAGACGGTACAATGCCTTAGCTATCGAATCCGCACCGGGTACCAAGTCGATCCTGAACTCCAATGGCCTCTCGAGAGGCACACTAGGTAAATCCTCGGGGAATACATCGGGGAACTACAGAACCACCGATATGTCACCTGCATCACCCTCTTCTTCTTCTCCTGAGCGTCCACAACATAAGCCACAAACCACGAGCCCCCATGCTGGAAATGTCTGCATGCCCTAGCAGCTAAATCGAAAGCATTCTTTCTCTTTCCCTCAATGACCAGTTCTCCCCCACTTGGGGTTCGAACCCATACCCTCTTGTTTTCACAGTCAATCCATGCTCCGTGCTGGCTAAACTAGTTAGTGTCGGTTATAACTCGTCCGTCGCCCAACAAAATAGGGATGAGGTTGATCAGAAATCTTACCCCCATAATATCCACCTCACAGCTACGAAAGATACTAGAGACGCTAACCATCCTGTTGATGTGAACTCAAACTGTGGGTATGATTCTGGGGGTGCTTCGTGCGGTCACCTAGAAGTAAGTCTGCATTCACACTCACGGAGAGCCACAGAATTTGTGGCTTGGGATGCCTAAAAACATCCACGATGATGGGTATTTATAATACCCATCATGTTTATCTATCCCCCTTTGGATAATGTCCACTTTGAAATTCAAACTGTGGACAAAGATTTTCCCTTTGTGGATAAGGACATTTAAAATTCAAACTATTGATAATTTCACTTTAGTCATTTATCATTTTAATTTCTAATTAATATACCTTTACTTTGATATATTAATAAACTTAGTCCCCATGTTTACTTTCGATCTCTTTTAGCTAAATCATCTTTTGCGTGTAACCCAAAAGGACCCTACTATATATAATAATATCACCAATTTGTTGTGACCATCAACATATAACCAACAGTTATGATGTAAATGCTTTTGATTACTGTATTAGCTTTAGATGAGTTTTTTTATTGCATCACTTTTCATAGGTTTTAGCTTATACCGGTTGTTAATTGCTTCAATATGGTTTCTTTAGAAATCAAGTTTATAATATATCCTTCCAAATAACAAGGGAAGTTAGACTTGTGTGTTAAATACACCAACATCCAATCAAAGACACCAACACTTGGAATTAAGTTGATTTATTTTGAGAAAGTAACATCTTCAATCAATAGAAATAGTTAAAGACACTAATGTGGAGTTCAATTGATCGATGAACAGTAGACGTTAGGCGTGTGTAATAAACACACCAACATCATATTGTGAAAGAACCAACCACCTAGAGTTCAATTGATCGATTTTGAGAAAGTTATCATCTCGGATTAATAGGTGGATTTTAAGAAAGTCAACATCGTCAATCAATAGAAATAGTGAAACACACTTACGTGTAGTTCAATGAATCGACGAACATGAAACATTAGACTTTTGTGTTAAATACACCAACACCGGACGTCGACACCGGAAATAACGGATGCTTAAACCTGCCGACAATGCCCTCTCATTGGGTTGAAGATCTATGATCTTAGGGGTATGTATTTTTAATCTAATTCAAAATTTTCCAAAAATTAAAAGAAACATATGCAATATCGTTCATTTAATTTTTTTTAATAATCATAATAATTTCAAACTATAAAAAATAATTATAAAATATTAAAGAAATTCTATTACTAATTACATATTTTCAAACCTTAAATAGAATAGATATGAAATATAATAGAGAAAACTGCAAAAATGGTCCCTGTGGTTTGCTGTTTTTTGTGGTTCTGGCCCAAACCTTTGCGTTTTTGTATGGATGGTCCTTTTTCAGAGGTTTCTTTGTGGAATTGGTCCCTGTCCAAATTGAAATGTCTATTTTACCCTTTTAATATCAATTTTCCTTTTCTTTCAATTATCAATTAATTTTGTTGAATAAAAAAAGTTAAATTAAATTCAATCTCTCTCTCTATCTCTTACTCTCTTTCTTCCTTTTTTTTCTCGATCGTGAACCACTGAATCTGCAACCCCTCTCCACCCATCCTCTACTTCTCTGATCACCGTCGTCGCACACAACACTGCTGCCAGCACCGTCGCCGCTGACTCTCTCACTTGTTTCTCCCTCCACTCGTGATCGGACCGAGATGCCGATGTCGATGGATAGAAGTAAATCATGTATCAACTCCCAGATGCCGATGTTGATGGATAGAAGCAAATCGTGAATCAATTCCCGACTATGGATAGAAAAAACTAAAGAAATTAACAACTACCAATTGGGGAAGCTAATTGACATCCGCATTGGTGAAAATTTGAATCTGTTGGTGTGAATCTGCTGTAGGTTTTGTGGTGAGAAGGCCAAGAGGAAGAGGATGGTGGTCTGGAAGAGTGCCCTTTAGGAGATGACGGTAAAGCAAATCTATTTTTTATATTGTTTAAATCTCTGAAAAACCCATTTGTAATTTGTTTGTTTCAACATACCTTGTGCTCGATTTGCAGATAGCAATCAAGAAATTAACAACTACCAATTGGGGGTTTTCGATAGTGATTGGGATTACGCAGGGTTTTGTGAAATTTGTTTTGGGCTATATTGAATTGTCACATGCGGCTCTGATCGAGCCAACGAAGAAGACATCGTCGGTATCGTCGTCGTCGGGAGACGTATCCCCGGAGAGAACTGATTTGGAGAACCATCGCCGTTTGGCGACCTAAGATGGGCGATCATCAGCTTCATCGATGACCTTCCAATCACGAACGGAGACCATTATTTCCGATCAAGAATATGAGAAGGAGGTAGGAGAAGCACCGTCGAAGATCTTGTCATGGTTAAGCGGAACCTCAGCTTTGCCGGTGGCCTGAGGACGGGAGAAGCATCGCCATAGATGGGTGGTCACAGGAGGGAGAGAGACAGTTGGAGTGAGAGAGAAGATATGTACGGTTGAATGTGGGGTTGGGAGTGGGGGTAGGGTAGGGTTTGGGGTGGTGAGTTTTTTTTTTATTTTCTTTAATTATTAAAATATATAAATGGGTAATAAGAAAAAGAAAAAAGAAATTAAAAGGATAAAATAGACTTTTCAGTTTGGACATGGACCAATTCCACAAAGAAAACTCTGAAAAAGGATCATCCATACAAAAATGCAAAGGTTTGGGCCAGAACCACAAAAAACAGCAAACCACAGGGACCATTTTTGCAGTTTTCTCAATATAATATTTTAATATTTAATAAAAACTTATACAAAATTACCTCTCAATTTAAACCACTTCCGTTTTCTTCAAACTATTTAAAACATTGAAAATGTCGAAGAGACGAAAACCTAAAAAACAAACATGTTGCCAACACCTTCATGGGCACACATAACATCATGGGTGGTCCCACTATATACTCAGTTCCTTCAACAAATCCTGACCGTCAATCATCACCATCATCCAACGTCTCTTATCCATCCACGTATCTAACCTCTCCACTATTGGATTAACAGCATACCTCGTGGATCCTCAGCTTTCCACGATCACCTCTTATCCACCGTTGGATCGATCCACATCCAACGGTCCTAATCAAATCTCTCTTATAATCTCCCCTCTCCCCGACACTCAATATCCTCTCTCCGTCCCTTTAACGTGAAGAACTAAACGAAAAGTACATACTCTCTCGCTCTACTTTCTCTCTCTAAGATTTATAAATAGTTTCTCTCTCTAGAAATTGGGAAAATGCAAGAGCCTACGGCAACAAGTTCGTTGGTGGCGAGCTTGCCTTCAAGTAGCGAGAGGTCTTCGAGCTCTGCTCTTCAACTTGAAATCAAAGAAGGTGGATTTTCCTTCGAATTTTTGATAATTTAATCTCAATTTCGTAAAATTTCGGAGTAGAAAAAACAAGAAATTGAATGTTCTTCTGAATTTTTGTCTGTATTTCTTCTGAATTGAATTCTTTTTGGTCATTCAAGTCTATCAACATGATCAAGCTGAAGCATAAATGTGTGTGTGTGTGTGATCGAATTTTTAGACGCGAGAAATTAATGATTTTTTGTGATTTGAAAGAGATTATTCAAAGTTTTACGGTAAATTGTTGTTTGCGATAATAGGAATGGAAAGTGATGATGAGATAAGAAGAGTGCCGGAGATGGGTGGAGAAGCTGCCGGAGCATCGGTTTCCGGCGGAGACACCGGATCAGGTGCCGGTCCAGACCGTGTTCAAAGCTCAGGCGTTGGTTCAAGGAAACGAGGCAGAACCCCAGCGGATAAAGAAAACAAACGGTTGAAGAGGTAAGCCGGAATCAAAATACAAAAAAAACCGGAGTTTTTCTTTGTTGTTCGAATTTGTCTTGCCACGTCAGCATATCGGTCCAAAATAAAGTCTTGCTTGACGGTGTGGTCCCACATATGACATTTCATAGTAACGTGGCATAACATGTTTTGTGTTCCTAGTCCCTTTTTCTAGACAATAACCTAAGGGATCATAAAGTATTTTATGCATAATAATAATATACAATTCTTTTAAAATATAAATCATTGGTGTATGTTCTCAACAATTATACTTATTAATTAAAATTGGAACAAAATAAAGATAAGTGTCATTTGTTGTGGCTAAGGGCAATTTAGTAATTTTGATTTGGCGAAATAGGTTGTTACGGAATAGAGTTTCGGCCCAGCAAGCAAGGGAGAGGAAGAAGGCGTACTTGAATGAATTGGAGGTGCGAGTAAAAGACTTGGAAAAGAAGAACTCGGAGCTTGAAGAGCGACTTTCAACACTCCAAAACGAGAATCAAATGCTTAGACATGTACGTGTCACTAGTTTATTAGTATTCTCATAATACAGAATAACATAATGTTTTATCAAACAACATGGTTTCAGTCAGAAGTGACACAGTCCGAGCTTCTGACTCGGTTACATCTAACTTAGTCAGCAACTATCAAACACAACATTAGTTAGTTAACTTTGATTCTGTATGGATTAAATTAAATCATAATAATACCATGGTGAAATACAAAAATACAGAAAAACAAAGTCATTATTATTTTAATTTGGTCATTGAACTATTATTATAACAATAATAATAAGTTAATAGTTCAATTACTAAATCCATAAATAATGAACGTATTTTGTACTTTTTGTATCACGTCTTTTCCAAATCGGTTGAGAATAATAATGGTTTTTTATAAATTGTCAAAAGCCAAAATCCATTAGAAACTACTTTTCCCGTCCCAAAATGATAGTTCACAGACAAAAAACACACAGATTAAAAAACATTAAATGCATCTTACTTTTTCCCAAAGAATGACTGTTTTACCCTTTCTTTGTATTTAATGTCGGCACTAGATGTGTTGACTGTTATAATTAAAGTTAGGGGTATTTTGGTAAAGATGTCATTTATATTTAGAAGTGGACTATAATTTTGGGACGGAGGGAGTAATATAATTTGGTTTTTTATATTTTTTTGGGTTTAATCAAGAATTTTTATATGATTTAACCCTTTAAGAGTTTTTTTTTTATTCTTCAAAAAAAAAATAATAACCAGGGTTGTCCAATAATGAATTGAAAAAAAAAAAACTATTCACGAAAATTTTTCTAGTTAAATCCTTTTTTTTCAGATCAAAGTATTTTGTGATTGAATCATAAAAGAAAATCCTTCACGGGCTTAAACGAACAAATTCCAACTATAGTTGTTTTTGTAGAATTCAGGGTTTTACATATTTTAATAAATGAATAAAAATCTTAGTGGTTAAATTAAAAAAAAAATCTGATTGTTAAACTAAAAAATTCCCGACTACCATGTTTTCTATTAGTTTTTTTTATAAAGGAAAAGATAATGTTGTATTCACTACACTACATATGGTATATGTAGTTAAAAGGACAAATCATTAAAATAATTAAAGTACAAGTACTTTTCCTGTACAATGACACGTATCTAATATATTGTTTGTTGTTTTACAGATCTTGAAAAACACTACTGCTGGTATGCAAGAAAAGAAGTAGACACATCATGTTTAGGATCAGATACGTACCCATGTGTTATTATGACATAAAAAACAAAGGGTTTGGTTTAGGATTGAGACGTTTTATTGCGGTACTATCTATTTTAGTAAACTAAAAGAAGATGCATGCATTGGTGTGTGGTCTCCATCTTTACTATTTGGATTAAAGACCTTTAAGTTCGTGTAGTTGATAGTGGTCCGAAAGTCTTTCGTAATGACCAAAAGGATGTAAAATTAGTTACAAAAACTTACAATGTGGTTTTTGTTTTTTAATACAAGTAAAACCATAAATACGTCATTGAAAAACTAGGAAGGTCCTAGACAAAGGAACATATTCAAAGAAGAAATAACAACACTCTGAGTTGTACAATCAATCAATTAGTTTATCTTATAAATTTGATCCTATGAAAAAAACTTAAAAAGGTATGACTGGAAAGTAGTAGATAATCTTATCTAAAATCTCTTATCTTTCCCGGTTTGGCCTTTCTAAACAAAGTGTTTTGTTCTGTTAATTCCAAAGGATTCGGAGTTGTGATGATAATCGCATCAAAAGACTTTCTTTGGGTCGTATTTTATTTGGTTTTATTCGACCAAGTGATCAAATCCGCAGTTGTTGTATGAGATGGAGAATCTAATGTGTTATTTTTAAGAGATGAAACATATGTAGTTTACTGAACATATTTGTAGAAAAAAAGCTGAGTTAACGTCTGCAATATGTAAGGTAAAGATAATTTCTTTTTTAAAACCTTAAAACCTTGTCACCTCATAAAAACTGAAGTTTAAAAAATTGAGTTTTTTTATATATTGTAAATCTCTAATAACAATTAACTTGAATTGTCTTTGAGATAAAATTTTATTATGTATTAAATAAGATTTGAAGAAACGATGAGGTTGTAATACCCATCTTGTCAAATGTATTAATTAGTTGTTTGCGTAACTATTATTTAAAAAATTAAGTATCAATCCCTTCATCTATATATGTAGCTATTAGAGTATTACTGTATTAGTGAATAACTTCTTCGTAATTTGCTGTTAGTTTATAAAACCAATATATGTTAGGTTTACCAAAATGAGACTTTCGGTATAATTGATTGTTTTTATTTTAATGATAATTACATTATAAACTTTTCGTAATAGTAATTGTAATATCAAATAATCAACTTGATATAATTTTTATAATATAATCACATTATTGGAAATATCTTTATTAAATATGAAGTAGAAAGGATATAAATTGTATAACGAATATTTTTATTTATTTTGGCAACTTACCAGTCACATTATAATTTTTCAGATTGATACTTAAATATTTTGAATAAATACTTATGCAAACGTCAAATTAGTACATTTGATGAAATATGTATTTTACAAACCCCATCATCTCTTCAAAACTTATGTAATAGATATATTTTATTACCTTTGTAGACCTCAGACGTGATTTTTCAAGTCTTCTAGGAAAAAAAGGGATGCAGACGTTTGGACGTTTGTGTTCTTCTAAAAACTAAACTGTCTTTAAATAAAATGTTTGTCTGTCCGTCCGTAGGCAAAAGAGACTAGGAATAGCTTTTACAGAAAAATAAATACCACCTAAGGTGTTAGTGTTTGAAAAAGCAAACCTTTACACTTTGTGAGCCAAATCTACATAAAATGTAGATTACACATTTGTAGTCTGTAAAAAAAAAAACGATTTTTTTTAAAGTCTACAAGGTACATAGAATTTGATTTTTTAAAGCCTATAATATTGTTTCAATATATCTAGTTTTACAATACTTAATATTGATTCATACAAAAGTCACATGGGTCCGAACTTTTTTTTTTAAGATATAGCTTATAACATCAATTGTTTGCTTTTTATAAAAAGACAAAATTGCAAAATGGTATCCGTGTTCAGTGTTGTAAAACTTGATCGAGTATTCGGAATCGGGTGTTATTCAATGCGCTATTATGGGAATCGGCCAAAAATATTTGGTCAAACTTGGTACTACTCGGTCAACATCGGTGCAACTCAGTCAACCTTGGAATCGGTCAAACTCGAAAAAACTCGGAAAACTCGGTCAAACTAGAAAAAAATCGGTCAAACTCGGAAAAATTAGGTCAAACTCGAGAAATTTGAATTTTTTATATAAAATAAATGATTATAACTTTTATGTAATTAATTTAAAACATATCATATATTTACTTATTTAATAAACATTTTGTTGTTTAATTTTAATTTTCTTTAATTCAAATCAATTTTGATTCAACTATGATTATGTCCATTACTTCAGTTATATAATCATATAATATGCACGTATTTATCCTATCCAAGTACTCGCCGAGTACTCCCCGCCTAGACCGAGTACTCGCTACTCGTTAGTCGACCGACCTGACACGGCCTAGCGACTTTTGCAACATTGCCCGTGTTTACCATTTTCATTTGGTTTTGGTCCAAAAACTTTTGGACTTGCATCAGTGGTCCAATTTCGGATCTCTTTTGTGATTTTGGTCCTTATGGTAAACTTTTTTTTGTGGTTTTGGTCCACACCCATCTTGAAATGACTAATATGCCCTTTAAGAATTTCTTTATTAATTTTTTTAGTTTCTTTTTGTGACAACCTAATTTTTAATATATGAAATAAGCATTTTAAGCTAAGTATCTTGATTCAAAGAGGTTTAATGTCTGAATGAGTATAAATGGATACGGAAGGGCTAAATCGCCAAAGAATGTGAAAATATGGAGAATTATATTTTAAGTACTTTTATTAAAATTATAATGAAGTATTACTTAATTTGGAAATTTGATTTAAAGACCCGGGGACAAAAATGAGAAATTTGGGGGCAAAAGTGAAAATATTAATTGTTAAACTTTAAAAATTAATATATAATAATCCATAATGAATTGGGTAAAAGTCATCAAGTAGAATATTGTATATTTTGATGTAATAAGAATATAGGAAAAAGATTCGGGCCGTTTGAAGTTATAACAAAGAAGTTATGACAGGTCAAAGATGACCAAAAAGTGACAAAAATGGTCAAAGGGTCATGTTTGAGGGTGTGTAACGTAAAATCTATACAGATTCACATTTAAGTCAGTAAGGATAAAATGTAAAGATCGTTCCCATCTTTCTATCGGTATAAAGTTTGTAAAAACCCGATATCATATGTAGAAGTTGTGCAGGCTTAAAGTTTCAGAAAAATCATATAGAAATATTGAAAATTTTACCAAGGCATATGGCCAGGGGTATTTTCGGAATTTATCATCTGGCATCCAGATAAAAGATTAGAACACGGTTTTATGTTTTCCTATGTGCGTCTTTTCCTTTTGTGGGATGCGTAAAAGAAAAGAAAAAAAACGGGAAATCAGAAAAGAGAAGAAGGAAGAAGAATTCGAGAAGGAGAGATTGAGGGATCGAGACCCATCTGGTCACTAGGGTTCGTGATTTCTAGAAAGGGACGGAGAGACAGATCGAATGAGAGTGGAAAACAAGAGAGAATAGGAAAGAAACATAGGAGAAAACACAGCAGCATTATCGCTGCTGCTGTTGTCATTTTTTCTGGTGAAAAACACCTCACCGGCGGCGGTGGCGAGTGCTTGAGGGTGATCTCAGTGATCGATTCTAGCAACCTACAGCCTTAAACCTTCTATTTTGCTGCTGTGTATCAGATTTGAGGTAAGCCCTTAAAACTAATAATTCTGAAATTTTTAGAAATTATCGATGCATGTGCAAATTTGCATCAGGACTGATAATATGGTTATTGTTGCAAGTCTAGAAACAACAATTTGTTAGGATTGAATGCTTAGTGGGTTAAGACTTTCATAACTTTGGTTAATCAGGAAATAAGTTAAACTGAAATTAATGAATATTTCTTAAAACGGAGATTTAGGATGGAAAAGAAATTGACACTATTGGTGGCGTAACTATTAGTAGTAATGACAACAAGGTCCGATGATGATGGCGGTGCTTTGTGATCTGAATTATAGAGCCAAAACAACCGTATAAATCAAACACTTCCAACTTGGGATTAATTGCAAGTTAAGGTTCAAACTTTATAAGAATTTCCATAAAGTTAAAAAGGGTTGTCAAGTTTTTCTAACTTTGGTCAAACTTGATCATATGAAGGGATAATAGCATGGTTCTAATACTTGTAACATGTTGGCATGTATTTATATAAAAGAATACTTAAAACTTATTAGTTGGAATATCCTTATGACATTTTATAGAAATTAATGAGCATGAAGTTCAAATATGTGTAAAAAGCCTAATTAAACTTGGAAATATGATGTTATTGAAATTTATAATGTAAACCGGAGATTCATTAAAGATGTAGGAATCTGGAATGGAATGGAATTACATATATATTCCACTATGATGGGACAAAACTAAAAAAAAAAAATGTAAACATAAGGGTTAATTGATAGTCCCTTAAACATATAAATATTATTAGTGCTAAATTGAGAAAAAGAATAAAGCAATGGGAGTTGGAATGGAATTAATGATTCCAACATTTAACAAGTAACAAAATGGAATTAAGCTAGTATGGGACAAGTTTTGTAAATATGAACTTAACTTAGTATATTTGAATTCTATTACATACTAGATACGTGTTACAAGTGTGAATATAATGTTAGTAGAGACATATTTATGTAAGCAAAACGATATATTAATAATCTCTTATTGAAATAATAGAGATTAAAGGACGTTTTGAAGCAATTTGAGTCAAGAGCTAGTGGATCTTTGTAGCTAGACATACCTAGCTACCGAGGTGAGTACATGAGGACTTTTCTGGGTACATAGCAATGAGTTTTGTTTCATTGTTAAATGTTTTTATGCTAAATGTTTTATGACTAATAGTATAACAAATGATTTTTAAAGTTGATTTAAAAGTACTGCTTTATGTTAAAGAATTGAAACGATTTTACATGTTTGGAATGATGTTTATCAAAGAGACCAACTTGTGATGAATTGATAATAGTAAAAATTGAAATATGAATTGAATGTAAGAAATGTGAGAGATGTCCGGACAATGACCTTACCCGCAAGAAGGGGGTCAATAGACACTACTGGGATGGTACCTCCCGTCGCGAAGTAGTTGTCTTCAGCACGCCCTTGTGGATAGATTTGTTCTATTCCATGAAGGGAAAGGGAACTAGCATGCCCTCACGGATAGATTGGTTCTATTCCGGGGAGGGAAAGGGATACGAGGAAACCCGTATAAAGCCAAATGATAATAAATTAATCATAAATTACAGTTGGTCTATGCTTGTTAAGAAAGCACCTGAATTATGTTAGCTTATGATGAATTTGCTTGACATTTTAAGCTGAAGTATTTGAAGTTTTAACAATGATCTTTTGTTTGGATGATAAGTAATGATTTCTGTTTTAATGATTATAGCAATGAACTATTGTTTTATTGTTTTGACAATAAAGTGGAGTTTGCAGGTTTTGGAAAGAACTGAAAGGGTTTTCTTTAATTGTTAATAGCTAATGATATTCAAATTGTTTTAAAATTGTTGGGTCTAAGACCCATGTATCTCACGAGACTTTTGTCTTACGTATGTTTGTTTTAAAATGCTATGTACTCAGGAACAGGATGTCTAGCATTGGATTAAAGGAGTGAAGAACTTAGAAGCTTTTATGTGGATGGTAGATAGAGAAGATGATCAAGAAGATAGAGTTAATCCAAGTGCGGTATAGTTTATTATGTAATTGAGAGACATTATGTTTATGGTTTAGAAATACCCTTGTAGTATAAAGTTTAGTTATGTCCCGTATTGTTTTTGGGTTGTTTTATTGAGTCGAGTCAGTATGGATTTGACCATATTGCCCAAAGGTCATGCCGAATTTTCGGTAGAAATGTTGGTTTAATACGGGACATAGCTTTAAGCTGTTTAAAAGCTTTACTATGATTGTTTTGATCTGAGTTTGTAACCCCCAAAGTTATTCAATTATTTCTAATACAATTGTTTTATTTGGGACCAAGAGTTTTAAATATTTATTTAATGTTTAAAAGAAAAGTTTTTGAAAGAATGTAAATTTTTATTTATAGCGTTTTATAAACTTTTACATTAATTCAGGTGTATGAAAGATGGGGTGTTACAATTTTTATTATTCCTTTAATAAAAATAAAGCAAAAAACAATCCCACCTACCCTCTCTTCTATTCTCTATTCTCTCTCTCTCTCTCTCTCTCTCTCTCTCTCTCTCTCTCTCTCTCTCTCTCTCTCTCTCTCTCTCTCTCTCTCCTTCTTCTTCTGGACGTCATCCTCCCAAACCCTTTTCCCGATTTGGGATTTCATATTGAAATGTCTTCTACCACAATTGGGTATCTTTACTATTGGAATATGTTAGAGTCCTAATTTGTCCATCGATACAAATACAAACCTAATAATTTCGTTATCAATACAATAACAACAAAGGATATGATATTGATCCTTTCCAAAAGACGGCGACAACGGGATCACGGATCTACAGCAAGATCATGGATTTAACTGAGTAACATAGTACTTATTCATCGTTCCTCTATTTTTCTAGGTTTCAAACCATCTATCTTCCTCCGTCCAAGGCATACCTGCAAATCAAAAGACGAAATTAGGTGGGAGGTGTAGGTTCTGAAAAGTTGCAGGTCTTCGGTCAAGTTGCAGGTTTGTTGGACAGAGAACGAGATGGAAGGTGGGTCTAAGAGAGAGGGGAGATGTATTGTAGATCTCCGGTCAAGTTACAAGTCTCCGGTCAAGCTTCTGTGGAGTCTCTTTGTTGACTTTTCAAGTTAATGGGACCAAATGCACAAAAAAAGATCTAATTTTGGACCAATGGTGCACCACCAAAAGTTTGTCTTTTCAAGTTGATAGGGACCAAATGCACAAAAAAGATCCAATTTTGGACCAATGGTGCACCACCAAAAGTTTTTGGACCAAAACCACATGAAAATGGTAAACATAGGGACCATTTTTGCAATTTTGTCTTTAAAAAAATATTATCATAGTCATATTTATTGTGTTAAGTATCTCAAAGTTCTAAAAAATTGATTAAAAATATAGAATGGATCGAACCTACTTATTACTTTTAAGAATACTAAAAAACAACCTGATATGATTTATTATTCAACGCGTCTATTCATTTTTCCCAACTTTAATATCATCAATTCAAGTTGAAAGTCAATCCATTATTGTCTAATATTATTATTTATCAAAACATCTAAATATATTTGATTAATTCATAGCAATAGTTGGAGTAAATGAACAATGTATTATGTATATTATTAACCATTCTAACCCTCGATTCGACCTTGTAATGACCCATTTTATTTTAACGTTTAATTAACTAATTATTTATTTAAATTCTATTTTCGGAAAGACGATTAAAATAATTAGATATAAGTTATGAAAAAAATAATAATTATTATTATTTTAATAAAAAATGATAATAACAATAAATATTATCCTAGAATTTTAATTATACTTGAGGGATGGGTGTTGTCATTTTGAATAACTCAAACATTAATAAATATGATGTCCAAGGTTTAAAGCATCATTATGGCAAAAGGAAGGGACCAAACTTGTTATTTCCAAAACTTGTGCATGTAAATTGTTTGTGGGTCGATAGACTCTCCTGGTTGCGGGATTTCTTCTAGTTGACTTCCAATTCTCTCAAGCCTAAGGGCTCTCGATGTCCTACACTACTGCACGTAGATATATGCAACACATAAACCTTGTAGCTTAATTCTCATTTGATGAAGTCATGAAAGAGTTTGTCGAGAGATCGGGTAGAGGACTATTGACGGGAGTCTTCGGTAGCTTGCAGCCTCGGTCTGTTGACCCCAAGATACACCTCCTGCTCATTCTAGATGGCAGCTACGACACCAACCCAAGCCTGTTTTCCTTTTGAGTCAAGATCCTCGAGTGAGAAAGCGAGATTCCATAAGTGGTTTAGCGGAATTTCTAGAGGATAAAGTCGAGAAGCAAGACCCATGTTCAGAGTATTAATTTAAGGCTTCAAGTGAATTATTTTTCCAAGTATTTTGAGAATTCGGGACACTTAGCGGCACTATGACCATAGGTGATCGCGACGCAAGGGGAGATGCCTCGCGACGTTACCACCTTTGGTGATCGTGAAGCCAGATGAGGGTTTAAGTCTCGTACGCGGAGCATAGTAGATAGCGACGCTATTTACCATGCTTAGCGATGCGACGCACCGTTATTGCAAAACCTTAAATCTTGGGCCTTGGGCCCTATTTAAAGGCTCTTACTCCTAATGTTGCCTTTTTATTAGCCACCAACTTCTAGAGATGCCCTAGCTCGAGTATAACCTCCCTTTTTGTGTTATATCCTCATTTCCCTTATTTTGAAGGTTCCTTGAGGAGGAAGAAGAATATTATTGGTGTTAAGGAGTTTTCTACACCTTAGATCCAGCCAGTTCTTCAGTTTTTGGACCACTTTAATTATTAGAGTCTCCTGCTTGATGCTTATTTCACTTAAATATAGGAGTTAAGGCTAGTGTATGGTGGTTTTGGTCTCGTGTTGTCACACCTCCGGCCAGTGGCGGAATCACCGAGCGGTAATGACGGTAAACAGTTTGTTATTATAACCATTGCACAATTTCAATATTAAACAAACATTTTATATATATCAGAGTAATATTACATTGTGACCCAACGTTTGACAAAAACGTTGCCCGATTATTTTAATACATGAAGCTATATGATTTATTACGCAAACCAAAAAGTTCCTACAGTTCCGTTTGCTCAAAACCCTCGGCATCTTTAATTGTTTCCTGGGAACACAATATCACTTTGAAAAGTCAACATAAAGTTGGTGAGTTTACAGGTTTTGAGGAAAAATTCGGGTATCTCCGCTATTTAAAAACATTTTTACCTTTTTATAAAATTGTCGATATTTATATATTAATTTATGGTATTTCCCACGAACCGAGCTACAGTGCTACTTAGAGCCTTATAACCGAGCTATCCTGGCGTAAAATGGCCCATCTTGACGTTTTGCCAGACGTCGACAGTGTACTCGAGATGTCAACACCCAAGACAGTTCAGAAGAGTCGTATATATCGACCACATGAGTGAGTTTGCCTAACTGTATACGTATACCTGACCTCTCTAACCCTTCCTTCAGAAGGTTAACGGTTATAAGTCTAGGAGACTTATGACAATAACTCTAGTACCGCAATGAGCTTTTGTTGTTCGCGTATAAGTAAATTTTGTATATTTGTTTTATAAACAAAGTATACATTATATAAAAGATATATATATATATATATATATATATATATATATATATATATATATATATATATATATATATATATATATCGCGTATCACTTAATTAAAAGTGTATCAAAGTATATATTTTTAGTGTTAACGTATCGTAACAATATGTTTACATTTCGTAATTCATCATAATAATAATATTATTATATTCTATAATAACAATAGTATTATTTCATTATTTTTATCAACATATATTGTAATATTTCATGCTTTAGAGATGATACCCTCCACTTATAATAAACATAATTAAAAACAAATATATCTTATTTTGACATGTATTCCCCCCATGTTTGAAAATAATAAAAGCGATAAAAATGAGGGGCCGTAAACTCACTGTAGGGTGTTTGCCGAATTTTTTCGAAAAAACGGAGCGGTTGTAACACCCGTTTCTCAAACCGTAATTTAATACAGTTTATAATACAAATATCTTACAAAGCGTGACTATGAAAAAGCCACTCAAAATTTTTTTTTTACAAACTTATTCTCAAGGGGTATTACAGACTCAATACAGAAAACCATAATTTAAACTTATCTGTACTTTACACTGGTCCCAACTTCAACTCCAGTTTCTTTCACCTAAGTACATAGCATTTAAAAAAATAATACGTGAGACATAAAGCCTCGTGAGTAATATGGGTTTTAGACCCAAAACTTTTCTGCTCAAAACTTGAATTATAAACAAGTAAACTACTAAAACTTATTTTCATAATAAATCTCAAATCTCTTTTCTTCTCTATTTTCAAAACTCAAAAATACTTTCTTTCTCAAAAACTGTTTTCTTTCTTTAAAACTACTTTATTTCTTATAACTGCATTCTTTCTCATTTACTTGTGACCAATTGAAACTCATGAATTAGTTTAGTTTAATTCATTTTACTAACTCCCCTTCGCGGAACATAACAGATCTACCCGCAAGGTTGTGCTATCTCTGTCTCCCCTTCGTGACTTGGAACAGAACCAATCACAAGGTTATGCTATCTCTGTCTCCCCTTCATGACTTGGAACAGATCCAATCACAAGGTTATGCTAAGCTAGACAACTACTTCGCGACGGGAGGTACCACCCCAGTAGTGTCTTCAGATCTCCCGATTATGTGGGTGATCCTAGTCCGGACAACTGACTCTTATTGCTTTCTTTGCTTTAATTCTTATCTCATTACTTTCTTCATTACATCTTAAATTGGTCAAAAAGGGACACAATTTATAATAAACTCAAACTCATAAACTTTATAACTCTTAATCAAAAATACTTTCAAAACTAACTTCAACATCTTTAGCTCACATATGGAGCCTCTTTCAAAATACTTTATTAACTATACTTCTTTAAAATCTGCTTAAAAACACTTAGCTCATAAATAGAGCTACTTTCAAAACTGTTTCCAAACTTTAACATTTGAAGTAATTTGGAGATCTTATTTTCTGAAAACTTTAGTTTGCTATGTACAAAAAGTCCACACATACTCACCTTGATGTAGCTAAGGATCACTAAGCTTCTTGTACTCCTTTCCTTTTTCCGTGCTCAATAGTATTTGAAGCACCTCCTATATATATCACGTATATATATTCTTAATTAATAAATATATACTACAGCTGACTCTATAACTTAAGAGTCTCTTATAACATAACTTCAGGTTATAACAAGTATATAACCTTAAATAATTAATTTTACAAATTTCCCGAAATACGCGTATTTTACTACAGTACCCTCGGGAGATCGTATTTCGGTTCCGACAATTTTTCATGAAGTCTTAGGCCATAATAGACCTATGTTTAAAATTTGAGGTCAAACGGACAAGTTTTGAACCAAATCTCAAAATCAAATTGAACTTGGCAGGAGACTCACTGCATGTTTCTGCCGGCGCCGCCTCGCGACTCGACCACTACCTGGTCGCGACTTGATGCCGCCTCGCGACTCGACCACTACCTGGTCGTGACTCGAAGGCAAAGTATATTGCCTTAAATGACGATTTTCCAAACTGCAGTTCCAGTATTCACCCCATTAAGCTCTTAATTCTTAACTTAATTGGTTTAGGGTCATTTCCAGGCCCTAAATACCAACTTATACTTAGTTTTAAACTTCAAAATCATCAAATCTTTCTTATTATCTTGAAAATTCTTCCGAAAACACCATTTTTCACCAAAAATCGTTTTATGGAATTTTTAAGGCTTGAAACTGATTTCTTACTTCTTTTATGTCATGTTTGACTTAACAAGACCATAAGAACTATATAAAATCAGTTTCATCTCTTGAACCCATTTCTAGGGTTCTTGGGCTAAAAACCCATTTCATCATCTTTGCATCAAAACTTCAATTCCTTTGAATTAATAACTACTACAAGTTCCTTTCATCATTTCTAACCTATTAGACTCACCAAAACCACTTGTTCATCCAAACCCGTGACTAATGTTCTTGAACCAAAATCATCATTTTCTTGATTTTTACATATTCCATGGCTAGAACATGCTTATATGATGATTTTAAGCAAGATGAGTTGGATGATTTCATTAGAATCATGTTTTCTGGAAAATCATAAATCAAGAACATGATTCCTGTTCAAGACTTGGAGCTCAAAACAAGAAAATCTTACCTCTTGAAGCTTGGAATCACCAATTCCAAGTACTATCTTGAGTTCCTTGCAAAATGATCAGAACTTCTTCTCCTCCCGTGCTCTCTCTCGCTCTCTCTGGACTCTTCTATGAACTTCTGGAGAATAAGAGTTGATTAACTCTCTTATTTATATTTTAATTTTATAAAATATTTACATTCTAGTCCCTACTCTTTCAACTTTTCTACAAAAATGGTCCTAAGACCCAAAATCTTGTAAACAAAGTTTCGTTAACTTCTAACTTGACATTTTGGTCATTTCCATGTCAAATGACCATTTTGCCCTTTTTGGTCAAATTTCACTATTCACACGGTGAAACTTCAAATTTTACATAGACTTTTATTTCTTACATTCTCATTTTACAAATAACATAATATTTTACATAATGGTCTTATAATGTGTCAAAAGACCATTTTACCCTTTTTACAACTTTTTCGCGGGTTCTTACAGTCACCCCTCCTTAAGCGGATTCCGTCCTCGGAATCTTTTCGTAATCTGTGAAATCTGGATAGCTTCTCTTCATTTCTTCTAACGTCTCTCAAGCTAGGTTCGACCCTAATGGGTGCTTCCACTTGACTAGTACTAAGTCAATTTCCTTGTTCCTCAGCTTCTAAGTCTGTATTTCTAAAATTGCTTCAGGTTCTTTAACCAGTCTGCTAGGAGTCTCTATCCTCAAGTCTGTATACGGTATCACTAACTCTTCTTTTCCAAAGTACTTCTTCAGGTAGCATACATGAAAGGTATCATGTATTCCACTGAGTTCTGGTGGTACCTCCAGCTTGTACGCCTGTAACCCAACCTTCTTCAGGATTCTAAAAGGTCCAATATATCTTGGACTCAGCTTTCCTCTTTTACCAAATCTGACTACGCCCTTCCATGGCGATACTTTTATCATTACTAGATCATCTTCTTGTAAATCACACGGTCTTTTCTTTAAATTGGAGTAACTCTTCTGTCGATCTTGTGCTGCTTTTATGTTAGCTTGAATCACTCCAATCCTCTCATTGGTCACTCTAACAATTTCTGGTCTTGTACGTTTAGTCTCACCCGCCTCTAACCAGCATAAAGGGGTTCTACACTTCCTACCATACATTGCCTCAAAGGTGGCATTTTGATGCTAGAATGGTAGCTGTTGTTATATGCAAGCTCCACTAAAGGCAGGTGTTCATCACAACTACCTCCAAAAATCTATTACGCATGATGGTTGCATGTCTTCTACTGTCTGGATTGTTCGCTCACTTTGACCATCCGTTTGTGGATGATACGCTGTACTTAGCTAAATTTTCGTCCCTATTTTCTCTTGTAAAGCTCTCCAAAAGTTAGAGGTAAATATGGGGTCTCTGTCTGACACGATAGACAATGGTACACTATATCATCTTAACACTTCATCTATGTACAACTGGGCTAACTTCTCCAATGGAGTAGTTTCTTTTATGACTAGAAATAGTGCACTCTTGGTCAATCGGTCCACTATGACCCATATATAATCATAACCTCTCCTCGTTCTTGGTAACCCAATGATAAAATCCATGGTTACATCCTCCCACTTTCCTGCTGGAATGTGCAATGACTGAGCATCTCCATGCGGGACTTGATGTTCCGCCTCGACTTATGCACAAAGGACACACTTGGAGATGTACTTAGCTATCCTCTTCTTCATTCCAGGCCACTAATACTGTCTCTTTAGATCTTGATAAGTCTTGGTACTCCCTGGATGTATGGAATACTTTGACTTCTGTGACTCTTCTAAGATTAACTTTATTAAATCTCCTGCTTTCGGCACCCAAATGCGGGTTCTAAAAGTCTTTAACCCTTGACTATTTATTTCAAACTACATGTCTTTACCTAGTTTCCCATCTTTCAAATCTCCGCTCTCTTCAACTCTTTGTTGGCTGTTTTGATCTGCTCTACAATACTGGACACTAGTGCTATTTGCATCGATCTTGCCTTGATTCTTTTCTCAGGAACTTTTCTACTCAATGCATCTGCTACTACGTTCGCTTTACCTGGATGGTGTACAATCTCGCAATCCTAGTCGCTGATCAATTCTAACTATCTTCTCTGTCTCATGTTCAACTCTTTTTGAGTGAACACATACTGCAAACTCTTGTGATCAGTGAGTAGCCTGCGCTTTGTACCATACAGGTAATGCTTCTAAATTTTCAAGGCAAATACAATCGCTGCAAGCTCTATATCATGGGTAATATACTTTGTTTCTAGGGCTTTCAACTGTCTGGAAGCATAGGCTATATCCTTCCCCCTCTGCATCAACATACAGACAAGCCCTCTATGTGAGGCATCGCTGTATACTTCAAAATCTTCTGTCCCATCTGATAACGAAAGGACAGGCGTGTTACCCAACTTCTCTTTTAATGTAACGAAAGCTTTTTCTTATTCTTCTTATTGAGTAAATTTCATATTTTTTTTAATTTACTTTATCTCTTTTCTTATAGAAGCTCTATCACTTCATACTTTATTATAGAAAATTGACTTTCCAAAAGTCAATCTACATTTCTAATTACTTCTTTCTTGTCATTAGACTTAAATCTCATATACATATATATTTTTACATGATATCCATCCACTTTACCTTTATACATTTCTTTAGAAGTTTTTACAACTTCTAATATCTACATATACTAGAAGAATTGACTCTTCAAAAGTCAATCATTGCTCTTGCTTCTTTTGTCTTATCATTTACCTTTGATTCTCAAAGAATTTTCTATCTTTATTATTTTTTTTATGGAAAAAACCCTTTTTATCAAAGGTATTGATATTATTACTACTAAAGCTTTTCTTTGCCTTTACTACTAGTTTTCATACATTCACATGAGGTTATTACCTTTATCATCTTGTTACTTACATGTATTACTTTTATAAATACATGTCTTGTATCACTCTTTACTTATATTATTTCCACCTTTCGACATATTAACGATCTAAATACTTCTTTCCTTTTTTTCTTTATAATTTATGAGATTTCAATCTCTTTTACTCATTATACTTTCTAATATAATCATGTCATTGTCATTTCTCAGCTTTCTTACTGTACTCTTATGAGTACACTTCTTATCTTCTTAGGTACCCCATGTACCATTCTCATCTTATTACTTATGTTTTAGTATTTTTTTGTAGTTCTTATTTCTCACACTTATGCTTAGTTTAGCACTCTATATCTTGCTTACTCTTTACTTGCTATGGCTAATGCCTAAAAATAACTTTTACTTCTCTTTTTATCCTAACTGCATTATAACCATATTTCAATAAAGATTGGCATTTCTGACTCAACAATTTCTTGTTTTATCTCATTATACTTATTAAACATACACTACTTTCAAATTCATATAAATTACCCCCATTTTTTATAGACATTTAGTCTCTATGTCTCATACATTTTACTTATAAACTTTCGAGGTTTAATACCCAAAATTTCTTTTATTATTCTCTTTACCATTTCTCTCTATGTGTCATAAGGCTATATGCCCAACACATTACTTTGTTCTTTCATTTAAGCTTCATTTCTTTACTCTCTTTATTTATATATATCTTAAAGCGATATACGCTATAACCTTTCTTATGTTCCATAATTACTAGCCATGTACCGACAATTTCTCTAATCTTTGGATACTTTTACCTGTTACTTCTGCTTAGAGGTAGTAACTTCCTGTCTCTTTATTTTAGTCCTTATTTCATATTTGACTCTTTGTCTAAGACTTATCTGGATATTCACTTTTACTCTTTATCTCATATTATTTATGACTCTCAGTCATTTTTTTTCTCACATTCTTTCGATTATCCTTTTTATCATTCACAATTCTTCTTATTTGTAGTTTATATGGTCACTAAATCTGATTTCAAATGACCATTTCTTTGATAACTGTCTTTATATTCTTCTCACTATTATCATTGTCTGTCTTATCTTTAACTTTTCGCCTAACACTTGATTAGGCATTCAATCCCCATTTCTCAACTCATTCTCTTGCATTAAAACAATGCAACTTGCTCATAGTCTTTAACGATATTCATTTTTTATTACTTTATCATTCAGATAACTTACTTTGTTATGTTACTCATTATAGTACACTTCAAACTTAGTTATTTGCTCCAACCATTAGATGTCTTTATTTGTCATATTACTTTCGAGTTTGGAAGTCACAACTTCCCATTTCTTACACTTTAATTTCTGCCCTCTCAATATTTACTCTTTATTTATTATTTTTTTTGTACCTCTATTGGGTTTGTCTATAATTACAAACCCAGCTCATTTCCTTTTTACTCTTCCTACTTAAATGTTTTCATTCTTCTTTCTTATATGAGTTTCATTCATATATCTGTATTCATATTCTTTTCCAATCTTTCTTTATTTGGTCACTGTAATGACATTACTTTTATTTTTTATTCCATAATCATAATTCGTTTCCGTTAGACAACGGAATTTTCAATTATACTCTTTCTTTTATATTTGTACTATATACTTCATTACTTCCATTAGAGTTTTCAATACCTTTATACCTTTTGGCCATGTCTCTTTTACTGGTTCCTTTCATACTTGTCATCTTATTTTCAATACTCTTCACTCATACTTTCTTATGTTTTATTACATATACTTCATGCTGATTCATGTAAGATATGGGGTTTTCCCCACTACATACTTCATACTTGTTACTTCATCTTTAACACTTTTTCTTTTATACTGAAGTATTTCCAGTCATACTTGATTTTCTTACATAGGTATACTGAACCTATACCCCTCAAACCTCTTACACTTATCCCTTACAGCTTCACATGATTCTTGTGTGGTTCCACCAAACTCAAATGTATATCATGTGATTATGATAGTACGAGCCCATATTATTATAACCACCTATACACATTTGCTTCCAGTTTTACCACCAGGACTCATGTTCCACTGTTGTGGATTTACTCCCATTTCTACTTACTCTCAACATCATACTCAAGTATGCACTCTACTTAACTCCTACATAGTTTAAGTCTAGGTTCAAGTACTGACACCTAGTTCACTTAAACTATGGCTCTGATACCAAAACTGTAACACTCCTTTCTCAAACCGTAATTTAATACAGTTTATAATACAAATATCTTACAAAGCGTGACTATGAAAAAGTCACTCAATTTTTTTTACAAACTTATTCTCAAGGGGTATTACAGACTCAATACAGAAAACCATAATTTAAACTTATCTGTACTTTACACTGGTCCCAACTTCAACTCCAGCTTCTTTCACCTAAGTACATAGCATTTAAAAAAAAATAATACGTGAGACATAAAGCCTCGTGAGTAATATGGGTTTTAGACCCAAAACTTTTCTGCTCAAAACTTGAATTATAAACAAGTAAACTACTAAAACTTATTTTCATAATAAATCTCAAATCTCTTTTATTCTCTATTTTCAAAACTCAAAAATACTTTCTTTCTCAAAAACTGCTTTCTTTATTTAAAACTACTTTCTTTCTTATAACTGCTTTCTTTCTCATTTACTTGTGAACAATTAAAACTCATGAATTAGTTTAGTTTAATTCATTTTACTAACTCCCCTTCGCGGAACAGAACAGATCTACCCGCAAGGTTATGCTATCTCTGTCTCCCCTTCGTGACTTGGAACAGAACCAATCACAAGGTTATGCTATCTCTGTCTCCCCTTCATGACTTGGAACAGATCCAATCACAAGGTTATGCTAAGCTAGACAACTACTTCGCGACGGGAGGTACCACCCCAGTAGTGTCTTCAGATCTCCCGATTATGTGGGAGATCCTAGTCCGGACAACTAACTCTTATTGCTTTCTTTGCTTTAATTCTTATCTCATTACTTTCTTCATTACATCTTAAATTGGTCCAAAAGGGACACAATTTATAATAAACTCAAACTCATAAACTTTATAACTCTTAATCAAAAATACTTTCAAAACTAACTTCAACATCTTTAGCTCACATATGGAGCCTCTTTCAAAATACTTTATAAACTATACTTCTTTAAAATCTGCTTAAAAACACTTAGCTCATAAATAGAGCTACTTTCAAAACTGTTTCCAAACTTTAACATTTGAAGTAATTTGAAGATCTTATTTTCTGAAAACTTTAGTTTGCTATGTACAAAAAGTCCACACATACTCACCTTGATGTAGCTAAGGATCACTAAGCTTCTCGTACTCCTTTCCCTTTTCCGTGCTCAATAGTATTTGAAGCACCTCCGATATATATCACGTATATATATTCTTAATTAATAAATATATACTACAGCTGACTCTATAACTTAAGAGTCTCTTATAACATAACTTCAGGTTATAACAAGTGTATAACCTTAAATAATTAATTTTACAAATTTCCCAAAATACGCGTATTTTACTACAGTACCCTCGGGAGGTCGTATTTCGGTTCCGACAATTTTTCATGAAGTCTTAGGCCATAATAGACCTATGTTTAAAATTTGAGGTCAAACGGACAAGTTTTGAACCAAATCTCAAAATCAAATTGAACTTGGCAGGAGACTCACTGCATGTTTCTGCCGGCGCCGCCTCGCGACTCGACCACTACCTGGTCGCGACTCGAAGCCGCCTCGCGACTCGACCACTACCTAGTCACGACTCGAAGGCAAAGTATATTGCCTTAAATGACGATTTTCCAAACTGCAGTTCCACTATTCACCCCATTAAGCTCTTAATTCTTAACTTAATTGGTTTAGGGTCATTTCCAGGCCCTAAATACCAACTTATACTTAGTTTTAAACTTCAAAATCATCAAATCTTTCTTATTATCTTGAAAATTCTTCCGAAAACACCATTTTTCACCAAAAATCGTTTTATGGAATTTTTAAGGCTTGAAACTGATTTCTTACTTCTTTTATGTCACGTTTGACTTAACAAGACCATAAGAACTATATAAAATCAGTTTCATCTCTTGAACCCATTTCTAGGGTTCTTGGGCTAAAAACCCATTTCATCATCTTTGCATCAAAACTTCAATTCCTTTGAATTAATAACTACTACAAATTCCTTTCATCATTTCTAACCTATTAGACTCACCAAAACCACTTGTTCATCCAAACCCGTGACTAATGTTCTTGAACCAAAATCATCATTTTCTTGATTTTTACATATTCCATGGCTAGAACATGCTTATATGATGATTTTAAGCAAGATGAGTTAGATGATTTCATTAGAATCATGTTTTCTGGAAAATCATAAATCAAGAACATGATTCCCGTTCAAGACTTGGAGCTCAAAACAAGAAAATCTTACCTCTTGAAGCTTGGAATCACCAATTCCAAGTACTATCTTGAGTTCCTTGCAAAATGATCAGAACTTCTTCTCCTCCCGTGCTCTCTCTCGCTCTCTCTGGACTCTTCTATGAACTTCTGGAGAATAAAAGTTGATTAACTCTCTTATTTATATTTTAATTTTATAAAATATTTACATTCTAGTCCCTACTCTTTCTACTTTTCTATAAAAATGGTCCTAAGACCCAAAATCTTGCAAACAAAGTTTCATTAACTTCTAACTTGACATTTTGGTCATTTCCATGTCAAATGACCATTTTGTCCTTTTTGGTCAAATTTCACTATTCACGCGGTGAAACTTCAAATTTTACATAGACTTTTATTTCTTACATTCTCATTTTACAAATAACATAATATTTTACATAATGGTCTTATAATGTGTCAAAAGACCATTTTACCCTTTTTACAACTTTTTCGCGGGTTCTTACAGCGGTGGTCGACGACGGCGGACGGCAGACGGCGGCGGTTAGCGACGGCGGAGGGAGGTGGTGATCGAAAGTAGAGGAGAGAGTGGTGGTGATGATGGAGAAGTCTCCTCCTCCATTCTATTTATACTAGTTCCAAATCCTGGCCTCGAAAAACGTGTCGCCACCTCGTGCCGGTGTGTCGCGCATGCGTCGTCCGATGGCATGCGTCGCGACATGCAGTTGGTAAGTGTTGCACATGCGTGGTGACACATGGCACACATGCGTTGCTCCACGTGGCGCATTTGTGTCCATGTTCTTGGTATTTGTATTGTCGGAGATTCGTACGAAAATTTCGTTGACACTAAAACGTGCGAAATTTTACGACGTTTGATTTGATATAAAATTTTTGTGTTTACGACTCCCGGCGGTCGCACATCATTTAATTAAATTTTATTATTATATATAAAATATAACGTTTTAAGAAAATACTGATTTGTCGTTTTCGGATAATTATAACTTTGTCATACGATATCCATTTTTGACGTCTTTTTGTCAATTTGTTCGTTTTTTCGATTAGTATTTGTTTAACTTATCATAAGTCTAATATGACACATTGATTGTTAAAACAATACCTTATATATTCTGTTGGTCGTTATTACGTGTTCAGGGCGTTGTTTGGGTGTCAGATTTTACAATTGTCACACGTGTGGTCATGTTTCTAGAGTTTGAGGAACTCCAGGTCACTAAGTTGGTTGCGAAACACTTTTTGGAATTCCTGTACATTAGAAGAGGGCAGGCTCAACCCCTCTTGAAACCATGCAGGTTTTGAGCTTGATTTTAGACATATTTTAACCCAAGGTTTGGGTTGGACATGCATGTCCGTAAAGTTCATATTTTTATGGATATACAAACTTAAAGGATGGATTATAGAAGGCCTTAGCCCCTGACTTAATGGATTAAGTGTTTAAAATGGAAGTTGGAATGATTAGGGTTAGCGCCGCTAACATTAGGGGATAGCGACGCAATCCTTGGCGAAGCCTGTTTATGAAACGTGTCCCGTAGCAACGCTATGGGTGATGGTCCTGACGCGACGCATGACCGTTGACCTTTGGTCAAACTTGGATGGAAGACTGAAGGGATCGACTTTAGGTCAATCATAGCATTATTTTGATGTTGGTTTAGGAGGATCGCGTTGATCGAGTGTTAGAGATTCGTGTATGTAATATTACTCTACGAGACAAGTAAGTTTTCTCATTATACTATGTGTGACGTTGCATACATAGTTAGATGGTAACCCGTTAGAGTAAGGTTGTTTGTTAGGATAGTATACTATTGCTTGTTGATTGCTTAGTAATAGGATTTGTTCTTATGAGTATGTTAGGTGATGGCGAATTAGGGAGAACCCATAAGTCGAGTAGATCAGGGCTTGCCCGAAATTTCTTAGTTGATGGTAGCGCAGGGAAAGCCCATGAGCCGGAGGGGCGGATATACTCCGAGCGTCCTTACTTGCTGGCGTGTCAGAGCTATTCTGAGCGCATTTCTTATATGATGATAGTTATGTGATGGAATGTGTGGTATTTTGGGGAACTCACTAAGCTTTGTGCTTATTCTCTCAAGTTAAATGTTTTAGGTACTTCATCCATAAAAAGGAAGGGCATGGCTTGAATCTACCGCATCGACTTATTTGATTGAGACTTCCTCTGTTTTTATGATTTGTACAAATTGATTTTATGGATTTTAGACATATGGTTTATTTAATATCGAATGAACATGTTATGGAAATTAATTCGATAAAGGGAAGGGCATGGCGTGGCTTGTGTTATGAAGGTGATAATGTGTGTATGTTTGTGAAAATATGATTGAATGAATGTGTATGTATGTGTGTAAGTTGGTTCACTTATATGCACATATCTTGTATTTCACTAAAGGACAAAAGATAATCTTGTCATACAAATGCAATGGATTAATATAAGATTGTATGTTCAACTCTTTTTGTCTTCTTTAGATTGGTTCCAAGCCGTGAAGTGACAACAAAAAGGGGAGGGAGAGTCAACAACTATTTCTCTTATTATTTATTAAACATCTATGTTTTTATAAATAATAATTATCCATATCACTTATTTATTTATTTATTTAACTTAATATACAAACACATATATCAATATGCATGTATATTTAACACACACACATATATATATATATATATATATATATATATATATATATATATATATATATATATATATATATATATATATATATATATATATATATATCAATATGCATGTATATTTAACAACTATTTAATCATTTTACCATTAAATATTTATTCACACATACTTATGGCTAACTCATATTACTTGAGTTAAATAATCATAATGTCATTTTATCTAAAATGACTTTGATAAAGGTTATGGCATTTTATGTGGAATCAAATTCTCTACATAAAATATCTTATTGGTATATTCTTCCTTAATTGGTGTGACCCTAATGGATCATATGTTATTTGGTAATATTATATGTAGAATGATTCTCGAGCACTTAGAACTAGCACTATCTACCCTCACTACTTATTGCCGATCATTACTACCACTTCCTGCCACCACTTTTCCTCCACCCATACAACAATCTTCATGCTAACCGCCTCCCCTCCTTCCCTCTACTTAATTTCTCTCCGTTCTACCACTCACAACTAGAAACTGCAACCACCAAAACCTTAATACTGTCACACGCTCACCCTCTCCTCTCGAATGGAAATCACCACAAATCCGCACCACCATCGGGCATCGTCTCCTTTTCACAACCAACCTTTTCCCCTAATCCGCTATCTATCAGACACCGCTCTCTCCTTCACTACACCTCCTCCTTTTTCATCAGATACACGATTTACAGGTTGTGTTCATTGATAGATGATGGATATATGCTATGCAGTTAATCGCGCCGGTATCGCGCTGGTATCGCGCCGGTATCGCGGTTATCGCTACCTGATAAAATAGCGGTTCATTTTAGCGGTTGGTTTTCGCGGTACCGCTATTTGCGCCGATAAATACCGCTATTTACCGCGATTTTGGGCCGCTATTTACCGTGATTTACAGCGATACCAGTAGAATGAAAGTTGCACCATGTAAGTAATTTTTTTTTAACATAATCACATGTTTTTTATTTTAGTTGTTTACTAGCTTGCTATTTTTTTTTATAAAATGTAGATATATGGTGGCATTCTTATAGGATTGATACACATTTGCTGTAAAAGTCTGTTATCACGGTAGAATGTTAAGTTTTAAGCCTCATGTGATGTTCTTTTATAATTTTTATGATATTAATTCTACTAGTAATAATCTAATATATAATTCTATATATTATAAAAAACCGCTATATCACCGCTATACCACCGCAAGAACCGCTAAGTTAAATATCGGTTAGTTACCGCTATTATAGTTTTGACCCCGATAACTGCATAGGATATATGTTTTCGTATTCTGGAGGCATTCATGCCAAATCAGCCTATATGTTTTTGGACCTGCAACTAGATTTCAAGAACGAAGGATGAGCTAGATTTTTCTTATTCTCACATAATCTTATTCATGTTCACCCATTTTGGTAGAATATTCTTTTTGAATAATTTATCATTTGAGAATACATTCTCTGATGATTATTTCAAATTGCATTCTTTGATGATTGTTTCAGATGACATTCGTTGATGATCGGAATGTATTTATTATGATTCTTTCAATCCTATTATATCCGTCTATTATTCTGATAGAATATTTATCTTTTGATATTTTATCTATTTTTTTTAAAGAATGCTTATTCTTATGTCTTAATGTATTTTGTCCATTTTTTAAGAATGCTTATTCAAGAATATCTTCATGTAATTGTGAATTATATTCAATCATATTCTTTAAGGATGAAGTCTAACTTTCATAATGTATGTTCAATTCTTTAAGAATGTAATTGTCATTATATTTATTCTTGAAAATATATGGAGTTGTATTATTTAAAAATGTTAGTTCTAAAAAAAATAAAAAAACCGATGTTAATACGTATTAAACCAAAATCTCATCAAATTAGGAGATAAATACATATTAAATCAAAAAATCCCATCAATTAGGAGATAAATAGAGAATTTTCTTTTTTAAATATTGATCAATAAACTAAAATACTCTTTATAAAAGTTTAATTGTAAAAACCGATTAATTAATAGTTATATAGTTATATATTTAAGTTTAGATTATTAAATCTAAACCCGTAGATAATTTCGATATAAATATATTATGTAATAAATAATTAATAAAATTATAAAATATAGTTATTCATATCTCCATAAACAAACATTTAAGTTACATAAAGACTTTAAATTGCAACCAATTACCTAAAAAAGTTCTTTTTTCAATTGATTTTATTCGCTTAGGCTTGACAATAAGTTGGTAAAAGATTTACCAATAAACATGGTCTAAGTCTAACACCCAAATTAAAAACGTATTATAAGTTTATAACTCATACACTTTGAAGTCTGTACTTATGAACGGACTATCTTGACAAAAACTACAAAGTTAAAGGACCGTAAGGCAATAGCTCAATGCCAGCTCATGTCCGACTGGCTTACATCCAGACAGTCAATCACCCAGCTGAACAAGCCGAGTCGAGCTGGTTATCATTTCCCGGCAACCGATTCCGCCAGTATAATTGTTTTATTACACAACTGTTGCATATAAAATAATCCAAAAGGCAATGGTTTATATCAAGTGAAAGGAAAAGCATACTCAGGAAGATATCCCAAAATGGCCGCTTGAAGGTTCAAGACGATGCCCATGTGATTTCGACAAAAAAACCCATCTCAATTTCCGCTTTTCTTCTTAAGATCTCACGCCAAATCATAGAATACCCTGGATTTCATTTGATCTGATTTGGGTTTCTCGATTCATCCTCTGTTTCTTCTTTAATTGGGAGAGATGGAGGCAAATGCCGGATTGGTGGCTGGATCGCATAAGAGGAACGAGTTGGTGAAAATAAGGCATGATTCTGATGGAGGGGTATGTGTTTTCACTTTTTCTTTAACACCCATAATTCATGGATTTCGAACCGAATTTGGATTTGTTTGAGTAGATCTAACTGTTAAGTGAAGCAGTAGTGTCTAACAGTGAAATAATGATATTGGTTTTGTTCAATTCAAGTTTCTTGATTTCATTTAGATCTGAGTATAATCAGCTTAGTAAGGAGTGGTGGTTGGTCTTCATTTATGAGTTTGACTTTCCCGTTTTGTAATTCTCCTTTAATTTCAGCTGCTTTTGTGAGATTTGATATGTGAACGATCTATTAGTTCATGTTCCTCCTTACGATTGCATAATTGAGCAACTTTTGATTCGCGATTCGAAAATTCTGCTCCAGATTTGGTTTTCAGGAGTTTTAATTTGTGAAAAACTGATTAGTTCTTCATTGATCATGCAGGCGAAGCCATTGAAGAATCTAAACGGGCAGATATGCCAGATTTGCGGCGACACAGTAGGCCTGACGGAAACCGGTGATATCTTTGTTGCTTGCAACGAGTGTGCGTTCCCGGTGTGCAGGCCATGCTATGAGTACGAAAGGAGAGATGGAAATCAAGCTTGCCCTCAATGCAAGACTAGATATAGAAGACTCAAAGGTTAGCTTACAGCTCATGCTCATCACGAACTTGCTTTCGGTAATTTAAGTTTAACCTTTTTAACAATGGAAACGTCTTGTTTTAGGGAGCCCACGAGTTGATGGTGATGATGATGAGGATGATGTTGATGATTTGGATAACGAGTTTAATTATCCTCAAGGAAACAAGGCTAGACGTCAATGGCAGGGAGATGATCCTGATCTTTCTTCTTCTGCTAGACATGAATCTCAACGACCTGTTCCCCTTCTCACTAATGGCCAACAAGTGAGTGATTATTTTTGAATTCCCCATTAAATAAAATTTCTTTTTTACATTTCTGTTAATGCCATTTGGGGCTAAATGTAAGAAACTGCAACGCTCTTTCTTATATTTGTGTACCATAACATCCGACTTTCATCTCTCTGTGTTACAACATTGTACTTCTATGATTTTTTTTTTTTCTAATCAAGGCATTGAAAAGAAAATATCAGAGTATGGTGTTATGATTTCAATTTTTTATAATTAGAACATTATCCTTTGAAAATTTTACCCTACATAGCAGTGAATTTTGTTTTGTATTTGGATGACATTGCTATAATTGAGTAGATTTTTCAAATTACAATGAAAGTAGGATGCTATAATAAACAAATCAATGAAAGCACGTTGCTATGTCTTGCATTTAACCCGTTCAAAAAAGAGCTAAATGGATGACATGGCAATGTAGCTTCATTTATTTGTGTATTGTAGCATCTTTCTTCCATTTCTTTATATTACAACATACTACTTTAAAAAAATCTTCCTGTTTATAGCATTGTAATTTCAACTTTTTTTCTTACTAGCACATTGTATTTTGAAAAATTGTTTTTGTATCTGGATGACATTGCTATAATAGGGTATATTTAAAAAAGTACAATGCTGGAATAGGAAGAAATGAAAGTAATATGCTATAACAAACAAATCAACAAAAGTACATTGCTATTTCTTTCATTTAACCCGTTCAAAAGCCTAATGCCTGACTTGATATTTCTTTATAATATATTCAATCATCCTTTCTGTATTTTCAGATATCTGGTGAAATTCCAAGTATCACCCCTGACAATTTGTCAGTAAGAAGTACATCAGGTCCATTAGGCCCTGGTGACAAGCATGTCCACTCACTTCCATACATTGACCCTAGACAACCAGGTACCTTAAACACTTTTATTTTTTAATCATTAAATAGTTTATAAAATCACAGAAACTTGTAGTTTAATACATGATTATCTTTTCTTGTAGTTCCTGTAAGAATTGTGGACCCCTCAAAAGATTTGAATTCTTATGGGCTTGGAAATGTTGACTGGAAGGAAAGAGTCGAAGGATGGAAGCTAAAACAGGAGAAAAATATGCAAATGACAAATAGATATGGTGGTGAAGGAAAAGGAGGCGAAATTGAACGGACCGGATCGAATGGTGAAGAATTGCAAATGTATGTGGATGGCATTTCTGTAAATAAGAGTACATTGCTATTTCTTGTTTCTGACGGTGACTGGATTTATATGTATCAGGGCTGACGATGCACGCCAACCATTGAGTCGAGTGGTGCCAATTTCATCAGCTCATTTGACTCCATATCGCATTGTCATAATTCTTCGGTTGATTATTTTGGGATTCTTTTTGCAATACCGTGTGACTCACCCTGTGAAAGACGCGTATCCGTTGTGGTTGGTTTCTGTTATTTGTGAGATTTGGTTTGCATTATCATGGCTTCTTGATCAGTTCCCAAAATGGGCTCCTGTTGAACGTGAAACCTACCTCGACAGGCTGGCATTGAGGTAAACCGGATCTTTTTTATTTCATAATGAACCTATATAGAAAACGGTGTTAAATTATTTTTATTATTTTTTTGCAGATATGATAGGGACGGGGAGCCGTCACAGCTGGCACCGATCGATGTGTTTGTGAGTACAGTGGATCCATTAAAAGAACCTCCTTTAATCACAGCAAACACGGTGTTATCAATTCTTGCTGTTGACTATCCTGTTGACAAAGTCTCATGCTATGTATCTGATGACGGTTCTGCAATGTTATCATTTGAGTCCCTCTCTGAGACCGCGGAGTTTGCAAGAAAGTGGGTCCCGTTTTGCAAGAAACACAGCATCGAGCCGAGAGCACCGGAGTTCTATTTTGCTCAGAAGATCGATTACTTGAAGGACAAGATTCAACCTTCTTTTGTCAAGGAACGTAGAGCAATGAAGGTAAATAATACATTTCCTTAATGTCTTTGAAGCTGTTTATTTTTTAAATTTTGGTTATAATTATATTTAATAACAGAGAGAGTATGAAGAATTCAAGGTGCGAATCAATGCTCTTGTGGCCAAAGCACAAAAGATGCCAGAAGAAGGCTGGACAATGCAAGACGGGACTCCTTGGCCCGGGAATAACCCTAGGGATCATCCCGGAATGATCCAGGTCAGCGATTTTTCACTTTCAAGAATTATATTTTAAAAAACCTTTTTTTACGTATCATAATAGTTAATTAATTATATTGTATATAGGTGTTTTTGGGACACAGTGGAGGTCTTGATACGGATGGTAACGAATTACCGCGTCTCGTTTATGTTTCTCGTGAGAAACGTCCCGGTTTCCAACATCACAAGAAAGCCGGTGCTATGAATGCTTTGGTTTGTTCACTTTTCTTTTTTATATTTCTTCTTAAAAGGTGTGATTATTGATAGTTTTATTTAATCAACCTTTTTATCATTAACAGATTCGAGTATCTGCGGTGTTGACAAATGGCGCGTATCTATTGAACGTGGATTGTGATCATTACTTCAACAACAGTAAAGCTCTCAAAGAAGCCATGTGTTTCATGATGGATCCTGCTTACGGAAGGAAGACATGTTACGTTCAATTCCCACAAAGATTCGATGGAATTGATTTGCACGATCGATATGCCAATCGCAACATTGTCTTCTTTGACGTATGTTTCTTCTTTTTTTTTTTCCGAATTATTATGTGTTAATTCAAAAAGAAACGTCCGTTTAAAGTAATGTTTGTATTTTGTAGATCAACTTGAAGGGGCTTGATGGTATTCAGGGTCCCGTGTACGTGGGGACGGGTTGTTGTTTCAATAGACAAGCTCTTTACGGGTATGACCCTGTGTTGACCGAGGCTGACTTGGAACCGAATATTATTGTGAAAAGTTGTTGTGGTTCACGAAAGAAAGGAAGAAATGGTAACAAGAAATATATCGATAAAAAGAGAGCCATGAAAAGAACCGAATCAACCGTTCCCATTTTCAATATGGAAGATATGGACGAGGGTGTCGAAGGTTTGCTCTTTTTGTTCAAGATTTAAACCGCATTTATATCTATTTCGGTAAAATTAAAAAAAAAATATTGAATATTGAATTATTTTATTAGGATATGATGAGGATAAATCGTTACTGATGTCCCAAAGGAGTTTAGAAAAAAGATTTGGTCAATCTGCGGTCTTCATTTCTGCTACTTTTATGGAGAATGGAGGCATCCCACCAACTACAAATCCCGCTACTCTTTTAAAAGAAGCGATCCATGTTATTAGTTGCGGTTATGAGGACAAGACCGAATGGGGTAAAGAGGTAATTTTATCTTTACCAGTCATGAAAATGACCATTTTGCCCTTCAAGCTAAATCCTTGCAAAACATGTTTCACAAACCATGGTTAAAAATTCACGTATATTGCCTCATTAGTAAAAGGGTAAAGTACAAGTCTACCCTTTTAATATAGGAAAAATGACTTATAAGGGTAATTATGTTTCAAAACTGTTCAAAAAACATCATCCAAGTTTGGTCTGTTCAAAAAACACCATCCAAGTAAGGCCTTTGTACAAAAAACACCATCCAAGTAAGACATTTGTACAAAAAACACCATCGAACTACATGTTTTGTTCAAATTTTACCCGATGGTAACCGGCTCTTGCAGGTTAAAGGATGACTTGGCCGGTCACCAAGTATTAGGCCAAGTCATCCTTTAACCTGCAAGAGCCGGTTACCATCGGGTAAAATTTGAACAAAACGTGTAGTTCGATGGTGTTTTTTGTACAAATGTCTTACTTGGATGGTGTTTTTTGTACAAATGTCTTACTTGGATGGTGTTTTTTGAACAGACCAAACTTGGATGACGTTTTTTGAACAGTTGTGAAACATAATATATGATGATTAATCTTGGTTCCTTGTTTGTTTATATTCAGATTGGATGGATTTATGGATCGGTGACAGAAGATATTTTAACAGGATTCAAAATGCATACGAGAGGATGGATCTCAATCTACTGCATGCCACCACGTCCTGCTTTCAAGGGTTCAGCTCCGATCAATCTTTCTGATCGTTTGAATCAAGTTCTTCGGTGGGCATTAGGGTCAATTGAGATCTTATTGAGTAGACATTGTCCCATTTGGTATGGGTATAATGGTAAATTGAAACTTTTGGAACGCCTCGCATACATCAATACAATTGTGTATCCTCTTACCTCAATTCCACTTCTTGCTTACTGTGTACTTCCGGCTGTCTGCCTTCTCACCGGAAAGTTTATCATTCCCGAGGTATGTCGCAAAAACCCTTTTGGTAGAAGGGCAAATTGGTCTTTTACTATATTCGTCTCATTCGTGGTGGTTCTTTTTCTTACAGATTAGCAACTTTGCTAGTATGTGGTTTATTCTTCTTTTTATCTCCATTGCGGCTACCGGAATCTTAGAGCTCCGGTGGAGTGGTGTGAGCATAGAAGACTGGTGGAGAAACGAACAATTTTGGGTCATCGGTGGCACCTCCGCTCATCTATTCGCCGTCTTCCAAGGTCTACTCAAAGTCCTCGCCGGAATCGACACAAATTTCACCGTCACATCGAAGGCAAACGACGAAGACGGTGATTTCGCAGAACTCTACATCTTCAAATGGACGGCTCTCCTCATCCCGCCGACCACCGTCCTGATTGTGAACTTGGTCGGAATTGTCTCCGGCGTCTCCTCAGCCATCAACAGCGGGTACCAGTCGTGGGGGCCGTTGTTCGGAAAACTGTTTTTCGCGATCTGGGTTATCGTCCATTTGTATCCGTTCCTCAAGGGTTTGTTGGGTCGACAAAATCGAACGCCCACCATTGTTATCGTGTGGTCGATTCTTCTTGCTTCCATTTTCTCGCTGTTGTGGGTGCGTATTGACCCGTTCACGACAGACGACACGCTGGATGCGACCCGAGGGCAATGCGGTATTGATTGTTAGGGTTTTGTGTTTTGATTTGGTATATACACAACAAAATCTATAGTGTCGTGGTTAAAAAGATACCACACAGGCAGTTTATATATTTATTTTCTTTTCATTTTATGAATATTTTGGTAGCGATTGCAAGTGCGAGTTTGTGTAGGAGTCGTATTCATAGACCTTTTGGTTGGTAAATAGGTTTCAAAGAAGTTGTGAAGTTTAACAATGTTCTTGTTTGATAATATTTATGATTTTATATTTAAATTTACATTTAGTGAAATTGAACAAGGTTCTCAGTTTGATGATATTTACGGTTTTATATTTAAGTCTACATTTAGAATGATGAACTGTTTTTGTTGGTTAGAAATTTACTAATGATTTTGATTTCGTTATAGTTTAACCAACAATGGGTTTATGGACTGATCGGTTGAACCGACTAAGAAAGTAAGAAGTAAATGAATACAAACACTTAAAAATATTGTTAAATATCAAATGATCAAACTCACAGAAGACCAATATCATCTCGAAGTATATTTCTGTGTGAGATTATTAACTTTATAATATAAATATGATTCTTTACAAACTAGTATTATTGTGAAAACGTGATTAAGAATATATCTTTTATAATAAAGCAAACCATAAATGCCACATGTCTTCTTATTACACCTCTACTTATCCACGTGTCAACTTCTGAAAACTCTTCGTATTATTTTCCCGCCCAAAGATCAACGTACGCTATTAATTGAGGAATGGATTACGATAGTCAATTTTAAATCCCTAATATTTCGCTCCTTACCTTATCACATTCAATTTTGAATGTGAATTTCTCTATCTCGGCACCTATCTAGGCCCGACGTCTTCATATATACTACTTCTCTGTTTCATCTTTCTCAAAATTTCTCAATATGCACACGGTTATAAGGAACACACATTCATACTACCATGGAAAGGAAGCAGTAGAAAACACTTTGATTTATATCTAATTAGGGCTGTTCATTATTTGGATAAAACCGAATTGTTCAAATCGACAATTTGGATTGGACTATTTGGTTCGGATATTCGGATTTTTGGATTGGTTTTTAAGCAAAACCGAATTAGTATTTTGGATTTTGGATTGGTTTTTGTTTATAAAACAAGAACCGAATAATCCAAAAAAACCGAATAGACAACTATTTATTTATTTATTTAATTATATCTTCAATTATTTATTGAATTCTAATAAATTGTTTTTAGTAGATTAGGAATTACCGTTCAATGAAAAACCTTAATATATACATTTTCTTAATGGTTTTTTGTCTGTAAAATATAAAATATAATTTATTTTTATTAGTAGTTGTATATAAATTTTAATTCACAACTAAATATTTTGTTTTTGTTTTGTTTACTAGATTTGACTAACATTCAAGTTATATGTATATGTTTAAAATGACTCGATGCATGAAAACTGAATTAAAAAAACCGATCCAACCGAATTGTATTTTGGTTGGTTCGGATCGGATTTGATTTCTAGTTTGGATTATTTGGATCCATGTTTTGAAAACCGAAATCTATTTGGATTGATTAGATTGGATCGGATTGAACCGATCCATCCAAACGAACACCCCTATATCTAATATCGTTGTTATTCTGTGTGCAGGAAGAGGATATAGTATTTGGATCCAAGAAGAGGTTTCTGTACAGTTAGACCCTGTTTGCTTAATCGCTACGATGTAGAGTGTTTGGATCTTTTAATTGAAGCATCTGAATCGGACCAATAGATCTGAGCGAATCAGTTTTCAAAGTCTATCTGAATAAGAAGTAAATCATTATGCCATTTGCCCTGTATTCCGCCTTCATCCCCGCCTCCTCATACCTGCACTGTCGGAGCCACCATACGCCGCCACCGTTTGTTACTCAACCTTCAAAATCATTGTCGCACAACGGTCGACAACACTGCACCCATCGAAAGGTATACCGACTATCTATCTTTCTAACCCTAACAACCGTCGTCGGCCATAGCGCAAGCATCAAAAAGTTTGTTCTTCTTTGTCATTGCTTTCATCATATTTAAAGATTTTGTTAGTTATTTGCATTCAGTTTTCCCATCAAAATTCTATGTTGTATGTTTATTATTTGGTTTTATTCTCGTCGGTCACTGCAACTTGATCTCCTTCATATCTCTCTTATTCTTCGATAAGCACCACCACCAACTGCTTCTCACTGGTCCTTCCCATGGCTCTCAAAAAACTCTACCAACATTCATTAAGATTTAATTTGTATTTAAATGATTTAAGTTTTTTGCTTTGATGATTTTAATTATCTAATTTTGCTTGTGTCACAGTGATGGCAAAAATGGGTTCTGCCAGTTCTTGATGTAAAGTCGTTGGAGGTAGTATTTGATCAGGAAAACATGGCAGAAACGGCCAGCAGAGATGACTTTCCGAACAACAGTAACAGTGGCATGTCGTCGTTTCAGATGGATTTCTTTTCCATTTTCCAAAGCAATAGGAGGTCATCAAAAAGCTTCTTCCAGAGGAGGTGGTATGAGTGATGAAGATGAAATGGCCTTACCAGGATGAGATCTGTAATTGTTTTTGTGTACGGTTACCACACTGACATCTCAATTTATGAAGAGGTCGTTGGTATCTAATCAAGTATTTTTCTTACCCCCAACGTGTTTGTGTGCATTCATGTAGCTGAACTAAACTATGAATGTTTTATGAAACGTTAAATTTGCAGGTTTTAGTTTAAGTTGATTATACAGGGAAGAAAGTGGTGTCAATTAGTAAAGAACATGTATCACTATGTGCGCAGGTCAAAAATTCTTCCCTATATAAATTACATTTCATTTTGTGTCATATTCTTTTACTTTTAGCTAAAACTCTTTTTGTTGTAGAGAAATGGCGGATTATATAAAAGGCATAGGGCATGGAATAGCAACGCACTTTACCCTTGCTACGAATATAGACATTGTAATTTACTTTTACCCATAATAACAGTGACAATCAAATTTTGTACCGATAATGGCAACGTTACTTAATTTTTTACCCAGTTCCTTATATGACATGATTAAATCTAAAACTCCTGAATTGCTTTAGTCCGTGGTTTGTTTTGTCTCTTCAAGATCTTAAAAGACTAAGGGCTGGTTTGCATGAATCTACCGTCTCAAGTCCAGGTAAATTTGTGATTGTTTGTGCTGACAAATTTCATTTCTTTCTAGGTTTTTGTCATGATTTATCAACCAGTTATTTTGTCTGTGCTCATTTAGTGACTTTTCTTAAGAAACTATTTCATTAAATTCTACTTTCTATCACGGCGCGAGTGAAGATATTCAATGAGAGTTTACCGGTGTTTTCCAAGTATACCTTCACGAAAAAGACCGCACCCAAATGATTTATCTGTTTTAACAACTATCTTTTTCTATTGTTTTAGAGTAAAACAATTAACAAGTTGTATTAATTGGATAAAGTTTGTGTTCTAATCCAATGTTCTTTGTTACAAATGGTAAAATCTTGGGAACTTTGATGAAAGCATTTAAAGCCTCTTTCTTGTATTTCTTTGACGAGCTATCATATTATAAATGGTTGTGGTGGTAAATGCTAATGTTGGTTGTCCCTTTTTTGAGGTTGGTTACACTGTATTAAGAAATTTGATTCTTTTTGGGAAAAATGTCTTGAAAGTGAAGGATAAAACAATTAAATAACAAGTTGCATTATGAATAAAGGTAAATGCTAATTTTGGTTGTCATTGTGTGATGGCTGACATTAAAATTTTAAGTTAACCTTCTTTAGACCAGATTCATTCAGCAAGAGTATGACAAGGGGGATAAATCAGCACATAAGGGAGTCGATTGCACTTGAATGGAGGGTAGTTTTGAAAATTATGTTTTCAAGCATCTTTCCATAAACTCAAGGTATTTTTAGTTGGTAATCTTTTTCTTGGGTTTTTGTTGACGTCTTTTTGTTTGTCCCACAAGTAAGTTACCTAAACTGATCAAAATTGAGAAGTATGTCGCTATTTTATGAATTTATACCTAAAATGACAAAGTACAACTCACGCTTTAGTGTTTATTTGGCTAGGTGAGCGTTTGAATGGACAGATGGTGTGAAGATGCACACCGGTTGCAGTATCATGGTTCTCTTCTAACCAAACGTGCTCTTAAAAACCAACTAAATTATTTCATTCTCCTTTAACTATTTTTTGTTTAGGACATTGTACTTTCAAAATATATACAATCATAACACTTAGGAATTTTGTTATTTATTTTTGCTATTTTAATTTGTCAACCCGTGTAGTACACGGGTATTTAACCTAGTGAAGTCATATAAAGGAGCCAACAAAAATTGCTCCAACTCATTCGCATATCCACGTTGCACTATTATGGATGCCCCAAAATCATTTTCCAGTACTGTAACGCCTCAACTTCAATTAAGCATTTATTTAATTTCTTATTTATCTTAAATCTTATTTTAGGAAAAAACAATAATTTAATTATTTGTAAAATAATAATAATAGATAAAAATTATAAATATGGGTTAAAAGTTAAAATAAAACTTGAGGGACTAAATTGACATTATAGATAACTCTAATATAAAAGAAGAAGGAGGATGGAGGTGTTGCATTCAAGAAGAAACCATAGTTCTAGCTCCAATCTCGTTTTCTTGAAACCCTATGTAATGTTCAGATGATCCACGAAGATTGAATTGTTAGATCGTCCTGATTTTTGGACAGAAGCTTCGTGACATACAAATGAAGGTTCTGACAGGAGCGTTTTATAATTGGAGGTCTAGAGCTCGAGTTACAAGCCTTCGATTCGAATTGAAGGTTTTGGAAGGTATAAACCCTAGTTTTGTATCTTTTGACCTTTTTGGTTCTTAATACATCAAGAGGCTTTGCTTTGAGTCTTAATAGATTGGATTTGATCTTAATATCACTAATGTTTAAGGGTAAGAGGGTGAGGATTAAGGACGTAATGATTAAGTAAGAAGTGGCTCAAAGCTTAAAGCTTTATAAATGCAATCAATCATCATGTTTGAAAATCATATAAAATCGTAGGAACATCCTTTTGAGGTGAATCCATAGCCATTCTCTTTCAAAATTTGTCTACTTTCTTCCCATTGAACCCATGAGCTAAATCCCATTGTAGGGTGGTCGAATTCTAGAATTTGTACATGTCTATCCAATGTGTTAGACAATATGTTACCCTATATTGTGAAAATGATGTCTCTTTATTGAAAAACTCCTTTTACTTGAAATCAACGGGAGGTTTTTTTTGGTAATTGAGACTAGTTTAACCCCACCAATTTTCATAGTCTAATTCCTTCCACATCTTGATTTCAGATTGTTTGTTCCGGACATGTCCAGCAAGAAGGTCAACAACTTCAATCAACTTTGTAAGTCTATAGGTAATTCTTTGAAAGTCCAAATGACATGGGGTCAGGGATAGTTTATTAATTTTTTCTACTGAAACTAGAACATATAATATTATATAAGTATTATTAAGCAACAGTTGAAGTGTCTTATAAGTAGTGACTGTTGGAATTGTATGTAGGTTGATTAGTGGTGGAAGTTCATCCTAGCTCACACGATTTGTATTGCTCAGTTGATTGGCTTAGACATTTTGATATCAGGTGAGTTACACTGCCCTATATGTGTTATTATATGTTTATGTGGTGTATGCTTGTTTATGTGAAGTATTAGAAATGATCAAATTTTATATCATTGTTCACGGAAAGGGAGCAAGGAAGTATCAAAAAGGATAAGATTTTATGTCCTTGTTCCTAGAAGTAGGAGCAATGAAGGATCATATTACATGTTTACGTGTATTATTCTTGCATGTAATATGATGGAATGTGTAGCTATTGTGTGCTCACTAAGAGTTGTGCTTACATGTTGTTTATTACACTTTTTCAGGACCCTCCGGGGTAGACTGAAGGAAGGATCTGTTGTGACTGCTCGCAACTTGCATTCTTAGATTTTGCAGTTTTCATTTTGACATTAGGATTTTAACCTGTGTTTAGACTTCCACATTTTTATTAAATTAGTTATTTTTAAAACTCTGATAGATTTTTGTGATGTAATAAAAGTGAATATTACATGTTTTAAAATCTAGTTTGGGTCGATACAAGTTGGTATCAGAGCATGTTTTGAGGGATATATACATACACTTGTGAGTGTTTAAACTCAAACCAGCAATGTATGTTTAAGTCGGGCGTGCTTACATTATTTAACTGAATGATCGTTATTAGGGACCGTTAGGTCAAACTGTATGCTTAGGCTTTCGTGTTGCTATGTGTTAGTCGTTGGATTCGTTCTTGCGACTGAAGAACGATGACGGATCAGGGTGAGCCCGAGAGTCCAAAGAATGAGTTGATCCAGAAACGGACGGAACGAGGTGAGACCGTGAGTCCTTAGCTGCGGCAGATCGGGGTGAGCCCGAGAGCCCAAGAATGATTGTTTCTTATGTGATGGATCATGTGGTATATTAGGGAACTCACTGAACGTGGTGCTTACTCTTTCACCCTAACTGTTTTTCAGGTTTTACTGGATTGAGCTTTGGAGCATAGCGCGATTGTATCACATCGACATATTCGGTGTTCAAGTCTTCCGCTGGATAATGTTGCAACTAATTGATAAATACGGTTTTAAATGTTTTAAACATAGAATTTGAATCAATTGGTTAATTTTCCAACTCCTTTGTGAATTTGAACCGCTTTTAAAAACGAAAATTTTATTATGGAAATTGGGATGTTAGATACATGGCAAAGAGTGTTCTTAAAGAAAGAAATGTCTCGGGGGAGTTTTTGGGAGAGGCCGTTAGACATGCCGTTTATCTGCTTAACTGCCTACCAACAAAAGCACTTCCCGACATCACGCCTTATGAAGCATGGTTTGGCAAAAAGCCAAGCCTTAGACATCTAATGGTTATTGGTTGTGTTGCTTTTTCTAAAATTATAGGTGGTCACTTGAAGAAGCTTGATGATCAAAGCAAAAAAGATGGTGTATTTAGGTGTCGAGGATGGAACGAAAGGCAACCACTTAATTGATCCACAAGATCGAAAGTTGCGGGTTGGTGGAGATGTTTGTCTTTGAGGAAGAAGTAGGATGAAATTGGTACAAAAACAAGGAAGAAGAAAAGGCGGCTCCTAAGATCTTTACCGTCACTGAACCACAGACCCAAATACATCCCGAAACACCCCAAAACAGCCATGAAATCAACCTAGATCAATTAGAAAACATAGTATTTGAATCTGTTCAAAGTGGACAGCAAAATGATGAATCTTTCCAGCCCGAAACAACACCATATATACACTCCTATTTCTTCAACCTCATCCGACACAGAAAGCGATCCAAATGAAGTTGGACCTAAAGGCTACCGTTCGCTAGCTGATGTGGAACGTCGAAAGTGTAATCCTTAAGCCTGGAGAATTATTGGTGATAACAACAGATCAACCCTTGACTTTCAAAGAGGCAGTAACCTCTAAAGCATGATAGGAGGCTATGCAACCATAATTGGATGCCATCGAGAAAAAAAGACGTGGCAACTCACTGTTTTGCCGCTGGGTCACAAAGCAATCAGTTTGAAGTGGGTATTCAAAATGAAGAAAGAAAAATTTTGAAAAGTGGTGAAACATAAAGTTATAGTCGTCACAAAAACCTTTTTGTGCAAAAGAAAGGAATCGACTTTGATGAAGTTTTTGCACCAGTAGCATGACTTGGCATTATAAAGTTTATTCTTGGATTAGCAGGTCAACATAGGTTGGTTGTCCACCACCTTGATGTCAAGTCATCCTTTCTCAATGGAGGTCTCAAGGAAGAGGTCTATGTCACCCAACCGGAACTATATGTTGATAAAGTCCATAGTCACAAGGTGTACAAGCTCTTTAAAGCTCTATATGGTTTAAGACAATCTTCATGAGCATGGAACATTCACTTAGATAAAATCTTAAAAGGGCTCAATTTTTCAAAATGTTCACAAGACTCGGCGGTTTACACTATGATAGAGTCGCCCGAAAGTTGAGTCGGTGCCAGGGCACACCCTGGAACCCCCTTAAATCCGCCCTTGGGCTTTGACATATGTGAGGCACAATGAAATGCGCAACATGATCATCGTAACGAATCTCGAGCCAAGTTTGGTTTAAGAGGGAGAATGTGAGTGTAAACACAACTTGGTCTCACCAACCTTGCAGCCACCATTGTTGAATCTCATATTTGAACTCATTAAATGTAGCAGTTATTGTAGACAATATGCATACCACCTTAGCTATAAATAGATGTTCTAGCATCCATAGTAAAACACCACAAAAAACTTAGAGAGTGTTAGAGTCACTAGTTTTTATTTTGTATTTAAGTTTCAGTATTGAATAAAAGAACATTTGAGTACCAGTTAGTTAATTATTTAATATTGTCATTCCTTTCAAAACCAAAATTAATAAATTAATTGCATTATATATTGAGTCGTTTTGGGCTGGAGGGAGTGGCCTCGCCAAACCCTTGCCAAACCCTCGCCAAACTCTCGCTGAAACTCTCGCCAAACTCTCACTGAAGCCTCGCCAAACCACACCGCCACCCTCGCCTTCGTCTTCGCCGATGGATTCCTCGCCAATATTTCGACGAACTTCTTTAAGCACTTAATATATGGGGATATTTGCTTTTAATTGATCAAGTTGCATATAGGAAAGTGGGCCTAGTTAGGCAGTGGCTTAATCAGTGCACTCAACTACAAGCAATAAACGCGGTTGGGGATGGTCCTGATCATCCCATTCAACATCATGCTGATTCATCGTTCCAAACCTTATCTTTAAAAAAACTAATGGCCCTGTGTTTAAACCACCATCTCATGCTTTGAGTCGCTTTGACTTTGAAATTTTCTTGGTCAAAATTTTGAATCTTGGTCAGAAACATCATGGAAAGTCCACCTCGATCTTTGTCGAACCTGCATATAACACCATGTAGAGGGGTGTGTTTCCGATATCAGAAAATATGGAAGGAAAGCTTTACGAGGCATCTTTGACTGGCGACGTACAAGCACTCAATAAACTACTCGTTGAAGACCAACTCATCCTTGACAGACTCTCACTCACCGCCTACAATGAAACCCCCCTCCACATCGCCGCCATGCGAGGCCACTCCCATTTTGCCACCGTGATTCTGACTCAAAAGCCAAAACTTGGCATGGCCTTAGACACTCAAAGACGGACGCCTCTCCACCTAGCCTCTGCCAATGGCAACCTAGAGATGGTGCAGGAACTTATACGCCTCGGGAGTCGCGAAGTGTGTTGCTTCCAAGATCAAGATGGGTTAACTCCTCTTCATTTGGCAGCCCTGAACGAACATTTGGAGGTTATGAAGGTTCTGGTTCAGGCATATCCGCAAGCTGCAAAGGAGATCCCGGCGAGTGGAGAAACCATCTTGCATATGTGTATTAACTATAATCGCTTTGAGGCGTTGAAACAGTTGATGAATATGTGGACCGAGGAGGAGTTGGCCATGATCACAGATCATGGTGGAAACACCCTCTTGCATGCTGCTGCCATCAATAAACAGATACATGTATGTTGTTTAAGTCCAACAAGTAAATTTGGTTATATTTTATTAAGATTTCGTTAATGTAACCGATAAAATTTTGTGCAGATTCTTAACTATTTGCTGAGGATACCAAGTATCAAAGGTAATGGAAATGCTGTAAACAGACATGGGTTAACAGCACTAGATGTTTTAGATCAATGTCCGCGAGATCTGAAAGCACTTGAAACACAACAGATTCTTTTGGAAGCCGGTGTTTTAAGAGCAAATGGACTTCGACCTCCACATAAGCCATTACAAATATCGGTAAACTTCACCCAGACTAAACAAAAAGGGTTACTCGCAAGAACATGGGCTCGGTATCTGAATGACGACAAACAATGGCTTGAAAAGCAACGTGGGATTTTAATACTTGCTGCTTTAGTGGTAGCCGTAATGTCATTCCACTCAGGGATAAACCCTCCCGGAGGGACGATTTCTGACACCCAAAATGGTCCGCTTGGAAACGCTGTTTTAACGGAAGTGGATATGGATAAGTTCAACGGATTCGTGATGTATAATACAATCACTATGATAATTTCGTTGGGTATAGTTGTTATCTTGATCAGCGGATTTTCTCTGAGGAACAAGTTCTGGATGTGGGTTCTTACGGTCGGAACACTGTTTACGGTGGTGGTCATGGTGGCTAATTATCTGGAGTCTCTAGGGACGATGGCGCCAGATGGGTATGTGGATGGGACGAGTATTTGGATTTGTTTAATTTTGATGTTGGGTTGTGGGGTGGTGGCGTTGATCCATACCATTTTATTCGTTGTTTGGGTGGTGATGAAGCTGTCAAAGTGCAGGATGCCAGAGACCGAAGCATCAAGGAACCATATTGCTGTTGAAGTTTGATGTTTTTTTCTAGATAATGTCATTGTTTTTGCTATTTACTTATTTTTTTTTGGAACCGGCAATTTGGTCTCACCTGAGGGTACTTAGCCCCGCAACCCAGGGTGGTTGGCAATTACCTATGGCGCAAGAGCCTTTCCCCTCCACCTGTGCCTCGCCTCCAGGGAAAATCCCCCACATGGGCGTTAGTTGGAGTCGAACCCCAGACCTCCAACCACATGGATATATAACCCGGATGCATCAACCTAGCTAGGCTAGGCATCACTTGCTGCTATTTACTTGATCGTACATGTGTAATCTGATCGTACATTTAAAGCCTTTAATTGTGGAAATACATAGGTAATCTGATTTTTTTTATTTATTAATTTTACATGGTTTTATTAATTAAGGGATTATAACACTTATTTTCTGCCACAATGATGATAACATAGTGGTTGAAAACTGAAATACTATACGGTTCAAGAAACCATGACACATTTAAAATATTACTAATGTTTTCTATATTTACCTGAGTTTTGAAGTAAATTAAGATGAACCGTTTAAATGGTATGTTTGTTATTATTATTTTTTATATTTTTTTTCAATACCAAATGAATATCAATTTTCAATGGGTTTTGTGGTCCATAAAATACACGATTGATTTTCCATTTTTTATCCTCATATTTTACGAATATATATATATATATATATATATATATATATATATATATATATATATATATATATATATATATATATATATATATATATATATATATATATATATATACTAGTTGTAAGACCCGTGTATTACACGGGTTGATATGAATAAAATGTTAAATAACAAAATCTAAACACTAATCTTTTTAAAAATCACATTTAAAAATGAAATATACAAAGTAAAATAAATAAATTTGTCCTGTGTGAGTTTTGTTTAAGTGATTGGACACACATTGCTTTTCTATTAGAACAACATCTTATTGTAACCTTTATTTCAAATATGTAAAAACGTAGACTTGGAAAGAAAGAATTACAATATCCTTTTGAAGGTAATAACATATTTAGTTGACGTTAAGCACTTAATACAAAATAGGCATTTCAAACGTTAAAGTTAAATCTTCTTGCCATTAAGGAGTAACTTCCCTTGAAGCAAATTCCTTTCAGAAGGCCTTACCGGCTCACACCATTCAATCAAACAAAAAGAAAATATCTCATCTATTAAATCCAATAGATTATAACATTCTGCTAATTCAAAAACCGCTTATTCCATTTCAAATCCATCATATGAAAACCTACTAAAGAAAAAATTATTTATACCTCACGATTGAAAACCAGATTAGCCAAGCAAAACTTTCCCTCTAAGCCTCATACCAAGAATGAATATGTGAAAGTTAAACCATCTGCTATCACCCTTTCCTTAAACATATGCCTTTATATTTCATAAAAAAAAAACCATTTCACTTCTGTACAAAAGTGACAAACATCGAAGAAAATAACTTTAATACCATCCAAAGTCACAAACATTGAAGAAAATAACTTTAATACCATCCTAAAGGTCATAACATAATTCTCTTAATTCTGTGGTGTTTAACACTTAGATGTGATATAATATATAATATTTTGGAAAAGCTGAAAATGACAATGTATGGTTTAATACACTTACTACTTGTAATGTCTACAAATTAAAAAGGAATGGAAAATTCACCCTGATAAATAATAATTTAGAAATTTAAATAGTTTCTAGATGCTTACATAAGTGCTTACAACATCTTGTGTTAGAATTCTGGATGTTTGAAGTATTCAAAGTCAAATAAATGTTTTAAATTAGTTGGTAGGTAATAAACTTGGCTATAAATAGCCATACAAGAACTTGAAACATTGTACCACTCCTCAGTTAATTAATAAACACTCTTCCTTCTTCCCAACATTTGGTATCAGAGCAAATCTGGGCAGCCACTTGTTTTTTCGGTCAAAATTTTTTTGTCTCTAAATTAATTTCCGAGCACACCATTGGAAAGGTTTCGTTTCCAAGATTCAGAATATATTTTTTTTGTGATTTTTCGACCACCGGAAAATTTGGCCGGAATAGTGACCAAATCCGCCGGAGAAGACGATACTGTATCCACCGGAGACTGTAGCAGTTCGCCGGAGAAGACGATACTGTAGCGGTCACTGTATCAATCACTGTAGCAGTCACTGTAGCAAACCGAAAAAGTTCAGTTTTAACCCTGAACTTCTAAAAAAGTTCGTTTTAGCCCCAGAACTTCCGAAAAGTTCAGTTTTAACCCCGAACTTCTGAAAAAGTTTATTTTAGCCCTAGAACTCCCGAAAAAGTTCAGTTTTAACCCCGAACTTCTGAAAAGTTAATTTTACCTCCTAAAACTTCAGAAAATTGTCTTTTGGCCCCCATATTTTAAAAAAGGCTATATTCTTGTTTATGCCCAAGTACAAATCTCGAGAAGAGATGGCAGGAAACAATGGTGAAAAGGATGGACAGGTCACCCTCCACTATCTGATGTTGTCAAGAACGAATTATGTTGCATGGGCGATCAAGATGAAAGTGTTCATGCAAGCCCAAGGTGTGTGGGATGCTGTTGAGCCACGAACTACAAACACGACAGTAGATGTGAAGAAAGACAAGATGGCTCTGGCGGCCATCTATCAGAGCATTCCAGAAGATTTGCTACTTGGATTGGCAGAAAAGAAAACATCCAAGGAAGCATGGGAAGCCTTGAAGACACAATTTCTGGGAGAAGAAAGAGTGAGGACCGCTAGAATTCAAACTCTAAAGGCTGAGTTTGAATCACTGAACATGAAGGAATCAGAAGGAGTGGATGAGTTCGCTGTGAAGGTGAACAATATCGTGAGTACCATGCGAGCATTGGGAGACACGGTGGAGGAGTCATATGTGGTAAAGAAGTTGTTAAGGGCGGTACCAAGCAGATTTCTCCAAATCGCCTCAACACTTGAGCAATTTGGAGATCTAGACAATATGACTGTGGAAGAAGTGATCGGAAGGCTCAAAGCACATGAAGAACGAATGAGAGGCCATGGTGATAATGATGATCGAAAACTTCTCTTGACACACCAAGAGTGGTCAGAGAGAAATAAGAAGAAGGGAGAAGGTGACTCCAGATCAAAATCAAATCGTGGCGGATTTGGAGGTTCACGAGGCAGAGGCAGAGGAAGAGGAGGAAACAGCAGTGGTCGTGGTGGTCGTAGTGGTCGTGGCAGAGGTGGATCACACTACCAGAAAGATGGAGGTCGTAGCACTTTAAATAATCAAGATAAAAGTAGGGTCCAATGCTACAATTGTCAAGAATTCGGCCACTATGCAGCAGAATGTACAAACCCAAGACGTGAAAGAAGACAAGAAAACAACTTGATTCGCGAACAAGATGTCAATGAGCCAGCACTATTGTTAGCTTCGTTTGACAATGCTGAAGTTTTCTTAAATGAAGAAAATATATTCCCAGAGTTGAGAACACGAGATGATGAGGTGAAGCGATCAAGTATCTGGTATCTTGACACAGGAGCCAGTAATCACATGACCGGTGATAAAGATAAGTTTCGTGACTTGAATCAGACTGTTCATGGCTACGTGAAGTTTGGAAATGAATCAAAGGTAAAGATCGAAGGCAAATGTTCAGTCGTATTTCAATGTAAGAATGGTGAACATCGAAAGCTTAATGAAGTCTATTACATTCCAGAATTATGTAGCAACATCATAAGTTTGGGACAGTTAGCAGAGGGTGGTGATGAAATCACGATCAAAGATCCATTCTTATGGGTCCATGAAGCAACAGGGAAGTTGTTGATGAAGGTTAGAAGATCTCCAAATCGATTGTACAAGATAGAGTTGGAAGAAGTCAATTCGATGTGTCTAACCGCTCGAATAGGTGATCCAATGTGGTTGTGGCATATGAGAATGGGTCATATAAATTTTAATTCAATGAAATACATGGCGGAGAAGAAGCTGGTTGAAGGAATGCCAAAACTAAACATTCCTCAACAACCTTGTCAAGGGTGCCTCGTGGGAAAACAGACAAGGAGTCCATTCCCTACACACACGAATTATAGAGCAAAGAAGAAGCTTGAACTAATTCATGGCGATTTGTGCGGCCCAGTATCACCCCCTACACCATCTGGCAATAGGTACTTTATGTTGTTAGTTGATGACTATAGCAGAGTTATGTGGGTTTATCTGCTAAAGACAAAAGATGAAGCTCTTCAAGTCTTTAAGAACTTCAGGAGCTTAGCAGAAGTTGAAACCGGGGAGAAGATGAAAGTTTTCAGAACTGATCGTGGTGGTGAATTTCTGTCGAAAGAATTCACCACATACTGCAGGGAAACAGGGTTGGAAAGACATTACACATCCCCATATTCTCCACAGCAAAATGGGGTGGTGGAGAGAAGAAATCGAATGGTATTGGAGATGGTTAGGTGTAATTTGAAAACCATGAAAATGTCAGACACGTTATGGGGTGAAGCTGTGAATCACTCTGTTTATGTTCTAAACAGAGCTCACATGAAAGCATTGAAAGACACAACTCCATATGAGATGTGGACAGGGAGAAAGCCACATGTTGAACATCTTAGGGTGTTTGGTTGTGTTGCACATATGAAAGTCTCCAAAGGCCACCTGACAAAACTAGATGAAAGAAGTAAGCGATTGGTTCATCTGGGAGTTGAGAAGGGATCAAAGGCATATAGATTGGTTGATCCGGACACCGGAAAGATATATGTGAGTAGAGATGTGGTTTTCGAAGAACAAGAAGGTTGGGTGTGGGAGAAGAGTTCAAAAATTAAAGCCACACTAGGTATGAGCTTCACCGTCGAAGGTTTTAACCTAGACGACTCGTACAATGAAGATTCTGATTCGGAACCACGAACACCGGAACAAAATCTTGGGTCTCCACAAAGTGACAGTGATCAGACCAAAGAAAGTTTCCAGCTCATAAACTCTCTACAAGACTCCCCGATAAACTCACAAAATATACCCATCAACTTATCGGATACACCCAATTCACCGATCACCCAAAATTCCCCAATTCCGTCTCCAAGCTCCGCCTCAAGCTCCACAGGCGGTGGTGCTCCCAAACGATTCCGCTTATTCACAGACTTATACAACCAAACTGAAGAAATTGAAGAATTAATGATGATTCGCAATGATGACGAGCCAGTCTCGTATACGGAAGCAAGCAAGAGAAAAGTGTGGATTGAAGCTATGAATGCTAAATTAGCATCATATGAGAAGAACAAGACTTGGAGTTTGGTCGATCTCCCTAAGGATCGCAAAGCTATAGGGTTAAAATGGGTGTACAAAGTGAAACGAGATCCAAGCGGAAAGATTGTGAAGTACAAAGCGAGGCTTGTGGCAAAAGGGTATGTCCAAAAACGAGGAGTTGATTATGACGAAGTCTATGCACCAGTGGCCAGGATCGAAACTGTACGCGTCATCCTAGCTCTCGCAGGCTCAAATGGATGGCGTGTACATCATCTTGACGTGAAATCAGCTTTTCTAAACGGTACTCTGGAAGAAGAGGTGTATGTGTCTCAACCTGAAGGGTACATGAAGAAGGATGAAATCAACAAAGTGTACAAACTATCAAAAGCATTGTACGGTCTAAAACAAGCACCAAGGGCATGGAATGCATGCTTAGATAAGTATTTGAAAAGCTTGGGGTTTGCCAGATGTGCTCAAGAATACTCTGTTTACACGAAGAAGGAAGGTGAAAATGTCTTAATCATCGGAGTTTATGTTGATGATTTATTAGTAACTGGAAGTTGTCACAAAAGTATTCAAGCTTTCAAAACAAATATGAAAGCCAAGTTTGAGATGAGTGATCTTGGACTTCTAACCTATTATTTGGGAATTGAAGTAAGCCAAAAGGAAACAGGTATAACACTGAAGCAAGAAGCTTATGCCAAAAGCATCTTAAAGAAGACTCGAATGATGGACTGCAACCCCACTAAGAGTCCAATGGAGCACAAACTGAAGCTCACCAAAGAAGGAGAAGGAGAATTAGTGAACCCCACCGAGTATAGAAGTATAGTCGGAGGTTTAAGATACTTGACTCATACACGCCCTGATATCTCATTTGCAGTCGGAGTAGTTAGTCGTTTCATGGAGAAGCCAACTGAACAGCATCTACAAGCAGTAAAGAGAATACTAAGATATGTGAAAGGCACTCTCGATCATGGTTTGACTTACACGAAAGGAGAAAGTAGAGTAAAAGTCACAGGTTACTCAGATAGCGATCTAGCAAACGATGTGAATGACAGAAAAAGCACTGGAGGAATGGCATTCTATGAGAATGGTAATTTGGTCGCGTGGGCATCTCAGAAACAGAGAGTTGTGGCATTGTCCTCGTGTGAAGCAGAGTTTATGGCTGCAACTCAGGCAACTTGTGAAGGTATCTGGTTGCGCCGACTCCTGACTGAGATAACAAAACAAAAGGTACCACCTGTTACCTTATTTGTTGACAACCAATCAGCATTAGATCTGATGAAGAATCCAGTGTTCCATGGGCGTAGCAAACATATAGATATACGTTATCACTTCATTAGAGAATGTGTTGAAAATGGAGAGATTACAGTACATCATGTTTGTAGTAAGGAGCAAAAAGCAGATATCCTTACCAAAGCATTAGCGAAGACAAAACACGAAGAGATGAGAATTTTGATTGGAGTCAAGAAGGTTTGAAGATTCTGAATTAAGGGGGAAAATGATAAATAATAATTCAGAAATTTAAATGGTTTCTAGATGCTTACATAAGTGCTTACCACATCTTGTGTTAGAATTCTGGAAGTTTGAAGTATTCAAAGTCAAATAAATGTTTTAAATTAGTTGGTAGGTAATAAACTTGGCTATAAATAGCCATACAAGAACTTGAAACATTGTACCACTCCTTAGTTAATTAATAAACACTCTTCCTTCTTCCTAACACACCCGACTATAGATAAATCACGATATATTTTAACATTTATTTTTCTAGACTGTATCCATTTAGAATTGTTCTCAACCAAAAGACCTGCATAAGATTTTCCACATACACACAAAAACCTACATCTGTTATAGTTAGACTTCTTTAGCAAACGTACTTTGAAAAATCAGAAGAAACAAGTAAATTTTTAATAGTATATAATGTGATGCTAAAAGAAACTAATAAATGAAAGTACAATGTTGTCATCAAAACAAATTATTCATTCTCAAACTTTGACAGCTAGACTATTAAGTTAGACCACACACGACAAAAATGGCTAAGACACTTCTAACAAAGGTCCAAATTTAAATGAGAACTTTTTGGGACCAAAACTGCAAAATCAGTTGTACATGTTGACCTAAAATGCAATCCAGTCTTTTATTTTTAATTTAGAAAAATGTTAAATTTCAATTGACTGAAACTGTGGTCATATGTACCTGCAGCTGTGGCATTTGAGGCTATGCCATTAAACTGAATCTGAATTCTTCATTTGTACGTTTAAAACGGATTGTTCTTTATTATTCTTTTTTTGTTCATGGGGTAATTGAGATGAGGGTTATAAAGACAACAATACCTGAAACGATAAATAATCATTGGAGTCGTCATCTTAGTCATCAATTAGATACTTCTTATTCATAAGGCAATTTCCAGGAAACTGATAGGAAGGAAGTAAAAGAAGGGATGTCAGCCCCAAACATCAAATTTTCTTGTCATTTTCCCTAAAAACGCAAGAAAAATAAAAAAAATGGCTAATAAACTGCATTTAGGGCATTAAATAGCTTGTGCTTTCAGGCAGCAATATGGTATAGTAGCCTTCTCATTTACCTTATTCTCCTTCCCATCCAAACTTCTCTAGATTTCTAAATCCTTTCCAGAGTCTGCCTCTATAGACTCTCTTTTTCTTCTCCAGTTTCATCCTCTAATCACCAAAAATGGACTTCACACTTTGTATTTTACATAGGTATGATAACATGAGCTCAAAAAAATGAAACCAACAACTTTTAAAATAAAATAGAATACATGAAAGGCTTATAAGGTTAGATCAAATTCAACAATCACAATACTCTGTTTGAACATTTTGGTATAGGAGAACCATCAGTTTTGTTCCCCTTCCCCCCTCCCCTTACTTCACAAAGTAGATTCCTATTGCTTTTTTAGCATGAGGTCTAGCATTTAGAAGGAGCTTAGCTGTCTCTTATTTTCCTTGCTGGCAGTTGCAGCTACAGTAGATATATACCTGAAAGATGGCTTGTAGGAACCCTAATGTATACAAAAACAAACTGATGAGCTGCTATGTAACAAGGACTCAATTTGTATTCTGACTCAATGCACTTGAAAAGCAAATAAAACTGAAGTATCTAGGGCATGTAGTATTATACGATTTGTTGATTGGTGTGGAATGAAAAATACTTATGATCACCAGGATTGGCAATAACACAAAGTGAAAAACAATAGCATCATGGCTCATGATTTAGAGATTATACTTTCCGATTGGTATGTTATAATCGAACCATAGAAGAAGAGGCTCAAACAAATTGACGATAGGTATCAGCGTCAAAAAAGAAAGGTTTTCTTTTGGTACTTGACCTTAGAAGCACGAATGCATCTTCTAACCGGAAAATCACAACATGAAAGTTCAATATTACGATATCAAGGAATAATCATCAGATGTCTGATGAAATTTAGGGATCACAATAGTATATTTCGTCGACTATGAATATTCGTCGATCCGCCGTGAGAAGAAAACGACGATCTTAAACAAAAATAAAAGAATCTTCCCTTAAGATTGAGGCGAGATTAAAGGAATCAGAAGAAATCGGATGATAGCATAATTCCAAGGGACGGTTTCAAGACGGATACCTTACAGTTTTGAAGACGATTTTAAAACTGATAAGGTTTTCACTTTGGAAAGAAGACGATATTGGAGGAGAATTCACAGGAAATTAATTTACTGATCACCTTTGAACCGATATTAAGGAGCCTAGGGGTAACTGACCAACATTTTTATTTATTTAAAAAATTCAAAATTATCAGAAAATGACATACGGCAAATCGAAGGAGGAGATGACACGTGGCATTGAGTTACTTATTTATTAGGATATGATATATATATATATATATATATATATATATATATATATATATATATATATATATATATATATATATATATATATATATATATATATATATATATATATATATATATATATATAACTGCAAAAATGGTCCCTGTGGTTTGCGATTTTTTGTGGATAAGGTCCCTTGACTTTCAAAATCGTGAAAATAGTCCTTATTAGAAGGTTTCTTTGTGGTTTAGGTCACTGTCCAAACTAAAATGTCTATTTTACCCTTTTCATTTCTTTTTCATATTAATTTTAACTTTTAACAAATTTATTAAATAAAATAAAAACAATTAATACCCCCAAACACCCCACCAACTGTATCCCCCTCCCCCGTCTTTTCTCTTTCTCTCTCCGGCACAAGCATGATGCATGCGCTCTCTCCGGCAGCTCCCCTCCTAACCGACGACCTTTACTTATCCGTTTGCATGCTCGGAGTAGCCGAATAAAAGGGAAAACGTGCTTTAATAAAACCTCACCGAGCTCCAGTCTCGATGGTCAAAGTATACCATTTTGAAAAAATCAAACACCAAATTTTGTAATCCAAAACAAAAACAGCTCATGCATCATCCGGTCGATTTCTGGGTATGTGTAATATAATGCTCTTTTTTCTTTTCGTTTGATGCTTTGGTTGTTATTCTACTCAATGATCGCAATTAGGGCTTTGATTATAATTCTCCAAGTTGTTCATCACTAGCCTTATGTGATTTTGAATCAAGACGTAGGTGGGTGGGTGTGTGTTTAGTTGCAGGTGTATGTGTGTATCCATCGGAGAAGACGAACCGAGGGCGGAGTGAGGAGAGAGAAGAGAGGAAGGTGGTGGGTGTCGGATCACTATACTGGTGATCAATTTCTTGGTTCGACTTAAAAAATGTTTATATTCGTTATTCGCAAAACATTTAATCGCATATAATTTGTGTTTGGTGATGATTCAATTATAGAGATATATTTGGTCGATTTCTTATAACCAAATCCTCTCTGTACTGGACACAAATACTAAAGTTGAACATCAAGAAACAACCCAATATATACTGATTTCTTTACAGCTCTGCAACAAGATTACAAGAACTCTCCTGGTCTGAACCATTACCGAAACTAACCACTTAATGCTACCAGACTTTAACATAAATTGAAGTTGTAGACAACGATGGTGACAGGAGAGAGAGAGAGAGAGAGAGAGAGAGAGAGAGAGAGAGAGAGAGAGAGAGAGAGAGAGAGAGAGAGAGAGAGAGAGAGAGAGGGTAATCGGAGGGGTGTTGAGAGACCGGTGAAGGTCGAGAGATAAGGGACATTTCAGTTTGGATAGGGACCAAATCCACAAAGAAACTCCGAAAAAGGACCATCTATACAAATTTGCAAAGGTTTGGACCAAAACCACAAAAAACAGCAAACCACAGGGACCATTTTTGAAGTTTTCTCATATATATATATATATATATATATATATATATATATATATATATATATATATATATATATAGTGATAACCAATCATTTTGCCAATGTGTGTTATGTTTGAATTTTTATAGTAAGATGTTGTAAAAAGGGTAATTTGGTCTTTTGACCATATGAAGGACCTATTGTGTAATAATATTTTTGTTTTTGTGGCAAAAGTGTAAGAAAAGAAAATCTTAAATGATATGTTAAAAGTTTGGACAAAGGTGAACAAAAATTAGATTAGAGGGGCCAATTTGTCATTTAAGTGAAGTATGGAGGTATAAGTTGGGAGAGAGAATTCTAGTCCTCTCCATTTGAGTCGTGAAACATCTTCAGCAGAGGGAGGAGTCGAGACCTTGGAGAATTCTGGAGAGTTAGAGCATAAATCAAAGATTCAAGTCAGAAATTGTGATTTCCAAGTCATCAAAGGTAAGAATCTCATCCTTATAAGCTATTTATACCATTTTGGGTTATCTTGAATGGATAAAAACAAAATTCAGAAGTTGCATGAGGTTTGTTTTGAGTTTCCAATACTTGAATCACGTTCTAAACATCATTTGAAACTCAATCCCACCCTTGAAAACAATTAGAAGCAAAAAGGAATTAAGAATTTTGTTCAAGAACCCTAGAATTTGGGTTTGTGAAGATTGATTTGATCCTAGAGGTAATGGAGTAACAAGTGTTGTTTAGAAGGCTTAGAAATACTCTAAAGATAATGTTTTGACCTTCCATTGAACCGTATTTGAGCTGAAACCACGCAGACTAAAGACTAAAGTTGTGCAAGAAATTGAAATGGGTCTGTAGGCGAAACACGGCCTGTGTTTCCCTTGACACGGCCCGTGTTTTCTATGCAAGTAAACAGAAGGTAATCAGAAGGTGGAACATGGCTCGTGTTTCCCACTAACGCGGCCCGTGTCAGTGTCTGCAGAAAATTTGGAAGTTTTGCATGGTTCCGTATGATTACAATATGACCCGAATGACTTGGACACTTATAATTCACTTTTAATATGACATTAATTGAATAGTTTGATTCCCCAATCATTAGTATAAGTTTATTATGGTATGAAAACATGAAAATATAAGTTCATATCAACCCAAACAATGTGTATAGGTGCGGGTCAAGTAATAGATAATCGAGGAAAAGGAAAGTGGGAATCGAACACTTAGATACTTCTTGCATAATCTAAAATACATAAATGTGTATTAGTGTTATTGAGTATGAATTGTATATATGTTTAATAGGAGGTGATTAAATCATTGGAGAGCAAGGTAAGGGCAAGGAGACGTTGGGAACTTAGCTAGTCACCTCTTCTATAAGGTGAGTAACATGTGGATTTTTATGGGTACATAGCAAATATTATTGTTTTATAAACTTTGTTTTGATTGAAAGTTTTTAATAGAAAAGTTTCTCTCAGGTTGTTTTGTGCTAAAAGCTTATGTTTCTGTATGATGAAAGATTTGATGTTATGACCAATTCGTAATGAGCTAATATTAATGAATTAGATTGAACTAAATGTAAGAAATGTGAGAGATGTCCGGACAAGGACCTTACCCACAAGAAGGGGGGTCAAAAGACACTACTGGGATGGTACCTCCTGTCGTGAAGTAGTTGTCTCAGCACGCCCTTATGGATAGATTTGTTCTAGTCCATGAAGGGAAAGGGAACTAGCACGCCCTCACGGATAGATTGGTTCTATTCCGGGGAGGGAAAGGGATACGGGAAGACCCGTATAAAGCCAAAAGATGAATAATGAACTATGATTTATGATTGGTCTATGTTTTATCAAGAAACCTTTTGCATATTGTTTGATTCTAATAAAAAAATTGTTCAGAGGTTTATTCTACTAAAAATTTTGGGGTCTAAAACCCATGTTGCTCATGAGACTTTATGTCTCACGTATGTTTGTTTTAAAATGTTATGTACTCAGGTGACGGGGAGTAAATACTAGAAGACTTAGAAGACTTAAAGCTTTTGTTTTGGGATATCTTAAGTAGTAACTTATCCATGGTGATGTATTGAACTTGTAATACCCCAACACAATTATGTTTTGTAATTATGTTTAAGGTTTTTGTTAAACCCATGTTTTGTAAATCTAAATTGGGTTAAAAATGTAAATGTTTGGAATGGGGTGTTACAAATTTGGTATCAGAGCCATGGTTTAAGCGAATTAGGTTGGAAATCCATCCTAGGCTTAAACTATTAAGATAGGAATTAGGTATGCCTTAGGAATTTATAGGTATACTTACACTAAGTTAGGATTTATAAGACTAGATGAACCTTATATTAGGAAGATTAATTAGGGAGATAACATGCTACCGCTTTCATTATTAAATGAAAATATTGCGCATTAAACAAAAATTCCATTTATCTTATATAGTAAATGGAAGGAGGTGGTCATGATCCACCAATTGACGGGCATGAAACAAGCCACACTTCTTCCCATGGAAGTGTACCCGTCAATAATGCGGTTAATGCGGGAGTGGAGCCGATCCCCCAACCGCCACAACAACCTGTAACAATTGAAGCAATTCAGAACCTCATTGATAATTTGTGGAAAGAAATGAAGGAGGATGTCAATAAGATAATCGATAACCGACTCGGAGAGCCACACACCCACTCTTCACAAGATGTTTCATGGAAGCCGACGAGTGGGGAGTCTTCAAAGGAGGATGGGAGCGTGAGATCGGAACCTAAAAAGAGGTGTTCTTTTAAGTCTTTCCTTGCGTGCAAACCTACTGAATATATCGGTAGTTTCGAACCGAAGGTCACAATGAGGTGGATCCGGGAAACCGAGCAAGTCATGGAGGTTAGCAAATTTCATGAAAACGATAAGGTGTATTATGCTTCTCGCCTTCTAAAAGATGATGCGTTGATTTGGTGGAACACGTTGTACGAGACTCTAGGAAAGAACGTGGTATACAAGTGGTCGTGGGACGAGTTTACTTCACGTCTCAAGAACAAGTTTTGTCCTGTGAGGGATATAGAGAAGCTTCAAGAAGACTTCATAGCTTTAAAGAAGGACAATTCATCTGTTGATGAGTATACAAAGAAATTCTGTGATATGTTACCATTCGTGGGAGAATCTTACCCTACCGCCCGTTCACGAATTAATCAATACGCTAGGGGTTTACCGGCGGAATATGAACTTGAAGTTAAGAGAGCTGAAACACTTGATGAAGCAATTATTGCGGCTCGAAATGTAGAAGACGTGGGAAAGAGACGGGTATTAGAAAGACAGGCTTTTGGTGACAAACGCAATTTTAGTGGTGGTGGAGGTGTCTCAAATAAAAAGGGGAAGTCTAGTTCTAACCAATCAAAGCAAGGAGGTTCAAAGAAGTGTGATAAATGTGGAAAAGATCATATAGGAGAGTGTCATAGCGGATCTGGAGCATGTTATGATTGTGGTCGATTTGGTCACAAATCGAAAGAATGTAAGATGAAGCCGGTGAGTGAAATTGAATGTTATTCGTGCCATGAGAAGGGCCATTATAGTTTTAATTGTCCAAAGAAGGATGGAGAAACGCTCATGTCCACAGCTCAGAAGAAGACGGAGCCACAAAAAGTGAAGTCTTGCGCCTTTCAACTTACCCGAGAGGAAGCGAAAGAAACGCATGATGTGGTCTCAGGTACATTACTTGTCAACTCGTTACATGCATACGTTTTATTCGATTTTGGTGCTTCCTATTCGTTTGTATCTCATGAGTTTGGACTCAAACTCAATGTACCCCTAGAATCGTTAGACACATTATATGAAGTGGAAATAGCAAGTGGTAAATTTGTGGAGGTAGGACATATGTACCGAAATTGCGAACTCAGCATAAATGATAGGAAATTTTCATTGAATCTTCTTCCAATTGGAGTAAAATCTTTCGATATTGTAATTGGCATGGATTGGCTTGGGGCGAATGATGCAAAAATTTCTTGTGGGAAGAAGATCGTGTCGATTAAAATTCCCGATGGGAGTAAGGTGTACGTTTATGGTGATAAGCGCAACCATGTACCTAGTCTTATTAGTGCAGTTAAGACTCGAAAATCTCTTTTGAAAGGGTTTTGTTCCTTTCATGCTTACGTCATGACTAATGAAAAAGAAAAGAAATATATTCATGACATTGAAGTGGTGCGTGATTACCCAGAAGTATTTCCCGATGACCTACCCGGTTTGCCGCCCGAAAGGCAAGTTGAATTTCGTATCAATCTTATTCCGGGGGCAACTCCTATTGCTCGTGCTCCATATCGTCTAGCTCCGACCGAAATGCGTGAACTAATGTCTCAGTTGCAAGAATTGCTTGATAAGGGTTTTATTAGGCCAAGTTCTTCTCCATGGGGTGCACCAGTATTATTCGTCAAGAAGAAGGATGGTTCGATGCGCATGTGTATCGACTATCGAGAGCTTAATAAAATTACTATTAAAAATCGTTATCCGTTGCCCAGAATAGACGATCTTTTTGATCAGCTGCAAGGTGCTGATTACTTCTCAAAAATCGATTTGCGGTCCGGGTATCACCAAGTTCGAGTGAAAGATTGTGATGTTGAGAAGACAGCTTTTCGCACCCGATATGGTCATTATGAGTTTCTTGTAATGCCATTCGGTCTTACTAATGCTCCTGCTGTCTTTATGGATCTAATGAATCGAGTTTGCAAACCATTCCTTGATGATTTTGTCATCGTTTTTATCGATGATATCCTCATCTATTCAAAGAGTGAGGAAGATCATAAGCATCATCTCCAAATGATCCTAGAAGTGTTGAAGAAGGAACAATTATACGCGAAATTTTCTAAGTGCGAATTTTGGTTAAGAGAAGTGCAATTCCTTGGTGGTCACGTGGTCTCCACACAAGGTATTAAAGTGGATCAGGCAAAAGTTGAAGCGGTAATGAAATGGGAGGCTCCAAAGACTCCTACGGAAGTAAGAAGTTTTCTTGGACTCGCCAGATATTATCGAAGATTTATTCAAGATTTCTCTCGTATTGCGGTGCCACTCACTAAGCTAACTAGAAAAGGAGTGAAATTCGAATGGGGATTGGATCAAGAGAAGGCGTTCATGAAGTTGAAGGAGAAATTATGTAATGCTCCAGTTCTTGCATTTCCCGAGGGAACTGAAGATTTTGTTGTCTACAGTGATGCTTCGAGTAAAGGACTAGGATGTGTATTAATGCAAAGAGGAAAAGTGATCGCATATGCTTCTCGTCAATTGAAGGATCCCGAGACGAGGTAAACTACTCATGACTTGGAACTTGCCGCCATAGTTTTTGTATTGAAAATTTGGAGACACTACTTGTATGGAACTAAGTGTAAGCTATATACCGACCATAAAAGCCTCCAATACGTATTCACGCAAAAAGATCTCAACTTGAGGCAAAGTAGATGGCTCGAGCTTATTAGTGATTATGATTGTGAAATCATTTATCACCCGGGGAAGGCCAATGTTGTGGCGGATGCCTTAAGTCGGAAGATTTACAAGAAGAAGATTAAAGGAAGATCGATGAGGATAGACTTAGTGTCTAGTATAATTGGAAGAATCAAAGAAGCCCAACAAGAAGCTTTGTCTAGTGATAACTTGAAAGATGAAAGATTGGGTAAGAAGCAAGAGTTTGAAGAAAATAATCATGGGTTGAAGACTTTTAAAAATCGAATTTGGGTGCCAAAGTATGGTGGGCTTAGAAAGATAGTACTGGATGATTCTCATAAGTCTAAGTACTCTATTCATCCGGGTAGCTCAAAAACTTATCAAGACTTAAAACGACACTATTGGTGGCCGGGAATGAAGAAGAGAATGGCAAAATACATTTCAAGGTGTACTACTTGTGCTCAAGTCAAGGCGGAGCATCAAGTACCTTATGGTAGTGCTCAATCATTGCAGATACCGGCAGGGAAATGGGAAGATGTGACTATGGACTTTATCGTGGGCCTGCCGAGGACCCGAAAGGGGCATGATAGTATTTGGGTCATTGTTGATCTATTGACCAAGAGTGCTCTATTTCTTGCTATCAAAGAGACTACACCACTTTAAAGGCTAGCTCAACTTTACATTGATGAAGTAATAAGACTCCATGGAGCGCCGTTGTCTATAGTATCGGATAGAGACGCAAGATTTACTTCAAATTTTTGGGAAGCTTTACAAGAAAAATTAGGATCAAGAATCAAAATGAGTACGGCTTACCATCCTCAAACGGATGGACAGAGTGAACGTACTATTCAAACCGTGGAGGATATGTTGAGGTCTTGTGCTATTGACTTTGGCGGTAGTTGGGACGAACATCTACCATTAGTAGAATTTGCTTATAATAACAGCTACCATTCTAGCATTGGAATGCCACCTTTCGAGGCACTATACGGAAGAAAGTGTAGAACACCGTTATGTTGGTTTGAAGCGGGTGAAACTAAACTTACTGGTCCAGAAATTGCTAGAATAACAAATGAGAAAATTGGTGTAATCCAGGCAAACATGAAGGCGGCCCAGGATCGACAAAGAAGTTATGCAAGTTTGAAAAAGAGACCTTATGATTTAAAGGAAGGCGATTTGGTGATGCTTAAAGTGTCACCATGGAAAGGAGTTGTGAGATTTGGCAAGAGAGGAAAATTAAGTCCAAGGTATATTGGTCCGTTTAAGATTTTGAAGAAAATTGGAGTTCAAGCTTTCAAGCTAGAATTGCCTCAAGAATTGAGAGGGATACATGATACCTTACATGTATGCTATCTAAAGAAGTACTTTGGAAAATAAGAATTGGTTATTCCTTTAGAAGACTTAAGGGTAGAGACTCTAAGTAAACTAATCGAAGAACCAGAAGAGATGTTGGAAATAAAGACTAAAAAGCTGAGAAACAAAGAGATTGACCTTGTATTAGTCAAATGGAAGCACTCTTTGGGATCGAATTTAACTTGGGAAACTTTGGAGGAAATGAAGAGGAGGTACCCTAGTTTTACAAATTATGATTTGATTCTGAGGACGGAATCCTAATTAGGGGGAGATAATTGTGATAACCAATCATTTTGCCAATGTGTGTTATGTTTGAATTTTTATAGTAAGATGTTGTAAAAAGGGTAATTTGGTCTTTTGACCATATGAAGGACCTATTGTGTAATAATATTTTTGTTTTTGTGGCAAAAGTGTAAGAAAAGAAAATCTTAAATGATATGTTAAAAGTTTGGACAAAGGTGAACAAAAACTAGATTAGAGGGGCCAATTTGGCATTTTAGTGAAGTATGGAGGTATAAGTTGGGAGAGATACTTCTAGTCCTCTCCATTTGAGTCGTGAAACATCTTCAGCAGAGGGAGGAGTCGAGACCTTGGAGAATTCTGGAGAGTTAGAACAGAAATCAAAGATTCAAGTCAGAAATTGTGATTTCCAAGTCATCAAAGGTAAGAATCTCATCCTTATAAGCTATTTATACCATTTTGGGTTATCTTGAATGGATGAAAACGAAATTCAGAAGTTGCATGAGGTTTGTTTTGAGTTTCCAATACTTGAATCACATTCTACACATCATTTGAAACTCAATTCCACCCTTGAAAACAATTAGAAGCAAAAAGGAATTAAGAATTTTTTTCAAGAACCCTAGAATTTGGGTTTGTGAAGATTGATTTGATCCTAGAGGTAATGGAGTAACAAGTGTTGTTTAGAGGGCTTAGAAATACTCTAAATATAATGTTTTGGCCTGCCTTCCATTGAACCGGATTTGAGCTGAAACCACGCAGACTAAAGACTAAAGTTGTGCAAGAAATTGAAATGGGTCTGTAGGCGAAACACGGCCCGTGTTTCCCTTGACACGGCCTGTGTTTTCTGTGCAAGTAAACAGAAGGTAATCAGAAGGTGGAACACAGCCCGTGTTTCCCCTAACACGGCCCGTGTCAGTGTCTGTAGAAAATTTGGAAGTTTTGCATGGTTCCGTATGATTACAATATGACCCGAATGACTTGGACACTTATAATTCACTTTTAATATGACATTAATTGAATAGTTTGATTCCCTAATCATTAGTATAAGTTTATTATGGTATGAAAACATGAAAATATAAGTTTATACCAACCCAATCAATATGTATAGGTGCGGGTCAAGTAATAGATAATCGAGGAAAAGGAAAGGGGGAATCGAACACTTAGATACTTCTTGCATAATCTAAAATACAAAAATGTGTATTAGTGTTATTGAGTATGAATTGTATATATGTTTAATAGGAGGTGATCAAATCATTGGAGAGCAAGGTAACGGCAAGGAGACGTTGGGAACTTAACTAGTCACCTCTTCTATAAGGTGTGTAACATGTGGATTTTTATGGGTACATAGCAAATATTATTGTTTTTATAAACTTTGTTTTGATTGAAAGATTTTAAGAGAAAAGTTTCTCTCAGGTTGTTTTGTGCTAAAAGCTTATGTTTCTATATGATGAAAGATTTGATGTTATGACAATTCGTAATGAGCTAATATTAATGAATCAGATTGAACTAAATGTAAGAAATATGAGAGATGTCCGGACAAGGACCTTACCCGCAAGAAGGGGGTCAAATGACACTACTGAGATGGTACCTCCCGTCGCGAAGTAGTTGTCTCAGCATGCCCTTATGGATAGATTTGTTCTAGTCCATGAATGGAAAGGGAACTAGCACGCCCTCACGGATAGATTGGTTCTATTCCGGGGAGGGAAAGGGATACGGGAAGACCCGTATAAAGCCAAAAGATGAATAATGAACTATGATTTATGATTGGTCTATGTTTTATCAAGAAACCTTTTGCATATTGTTTGATTCTAATAAAAAAATTGTTCAGAGGTTTATTCTACTGAAAATTTTGGGGTCTAAAACCCATGTTGCTCATGAGACTTTATGTCTCACGTATGTTTGTTTTAAAATGCTATGTACTCAGGTGTCGGGGAGTAAATACTAAAAGACTTAGAAGACTTAAAGCTTTTGTTTTGGGATATCTTAAGTAGTAACTTATCCATGGTGATGTATTGAACTTGTAATACCCCAACACAATTATGTTTTGTAATTATGTTAATGTTTGGAATAAGGTGTTATATATATATATATATATATATATATATATATATATATAGATATATATATATATATATATATATATATATATATATATATATATATATATATATATATATATATATATAATCGGAGGGGTGTTGAGAGGCCGGTGAAGGTCGAGAGAGAAGGGACATTTCAGTTTGGATAGGGACCAAATCCACAAAGAAACTCCGAAAAAGGACCATCTATACAAATTTGCAAAGGTTTTGACCAAAACCACAAAAACAGCAAACCACAGGGACCATTTTAGAAGTTTTCTCATATATATATATATATATATATATATATATATATATATATATATATATATATATATATATATATATATATATATATATTTATATATATATATATATATATATATATATATATATATATATATATATATATATATATATATATATTTATATATATATATATATATATATATATATATATATATATATAGGGTTGGGTTCTTGTGAGAACTCAAAAAAGCATGAGATCTTGAGAACTCCATATCAACCATTAGATCATTATCCAATCCAATAAGGACATGATCGTCATTTAACAAATCCCATTTAATTTTTTGATTTTTTTTATTTTTGGCAACAATATAATCATTTCCTAAAAACAAGCCTAAATCAATTTCAAATTTCAAATTTCAAAATTTATAAAATTTTCGTTTTTTATAATAATGTCAAAATTTTCAAAATTTTCAAAATTATTTTTTAATTTAGATTTTAGGAATTTAAAAGACACATAAATTTTTTTATTTGCAGGGCATATATACATATTCATAGGTGCATATATGCATATTTTTGAAATTTATATATATACATATGATGATCTTTAAATATGAATGCAAACAATAAAAATCGATTTATTAAAAACAATAATATACAACTGTTTTGAACGATACATATAAATTTATTAGAAATAACGAATAATACATACAAAAAATATAATAAAAAAACAACAATAATTCATGATATCTTCATTTTTTTAGTTTGTCACTCTTCAATTTTTCAATTTGATTGATGAATTCTTCAAAATCTGCAAAAAACATTAATAAAAATTAATATAAATGTATACTCAAAAACATTAAAATAAATACTTACATGCATATACACATATGCACGTAGGCACATATATATGTATGCATATACACACGTGTGTACATTTGTACACATGTATACCCGTCCAAAAAAAATGCACATATGCAACTATGTATGCATATACACATATGTGCACATTTATACACATGTATACCATATGCAAAAATACATCTATGCATATATGCATATATGCACATGTCTTTAAATGACCATATGTGGCATCTATGTATATATGTATTTAGACATATATGCACATATGCACATATGTACAGATATGAGTATAAATAAATTATCATATGCATACATCTATGCATAACGGTACACATGTACAAAATACTATGTACAAAAAACCCAAATTATGCACATACACACATACGTGTATGCATATATGCATATATGCAAAAACACACCATTTGTACATGAACGAGTTGAAATACATATGCATATGTATGGACATGTATAGAAATGCATATATTCAATACATATATGCATATATGCACATATGCACACATGTACAAATTCAGATATAAACAAAATGACATATACACACCTTTGTAAAAATGCATATGTATATGTGCATGTGTATGTACATGGGTATATGTGCACATATGCACCTACATATATATACACATATGTGTACATATGCACCTACAAATACATGAAAAATACAAACATATGTGTACATATTCACCTACATATATACACATGTAGTAATTCAATAAAAAATTACATACATATATACACATATATGTTGCAACTTTTCATTCCAGAAAAAATACATGTTTGAATAAAATGACTTCATTAGTAAAATAAGATAGTAAAAACTTGTGATTTCTTAAGTAGGATGCTAGTATAACCAAATAAATGGAAGTACAATGTTATTATAGCAATAATAACAATGTATGCATATATACACATACATATGTCCATATCCACATCTATGAATCTGTCCATATCTACATCTATCCATTAGTATAATGCTATATTAAGGAAAAGAAATCCATAGGTCCAATGCTATATTAATGTATTAAGAAATAGCTCGTTGAGTGACAAACCTTTTTAAGAAATAATTAGCAAGCTTTTACGCACCATTTGTATCATTGTTGTGGCTTCCTGATGAACAAAATATCAAACAAAAAAGGTATTTCTGTCACTTTAAGAAAATCCAAGAGAACTTGATACTCCCACATGATTGCCATCTTCAATTAAGAAAAACGAACATGAATCAAATTGGCGATTGTTTAAATAGTAACAGTTTTTCGATACCTAGAAAACTTGAATCAAATTGTCGATTGTTTAAAGTTGATACCCAGAAAACTTGGACTCCCACTTGGATAGAGGAAGTTTTTGAAATTGTGAATCTATATTACTAGGCAAAGTAAAAAGTAACCTGAACCAAATTGGCGAGGAACGATAACGAGATCGGAGATGATGATTCTAAAATCGGAGAACGAGATTGGGAACCAGGCTGCCATCGTCACAACGCAAACGATCAATGAGATCGGAGAGAACAATAGATGGAGAGTTGAAGATCGGAGAGGACCACGACATCGGTTTCTACTGATTCGTTAATTGTCAAGATGGAAAGAATTCTAGCAACGGTGAAGTCTGGTTTCGTCATCACCGTCTATATCCATGGCAGGACCATCATCCACCTTGCGGGAATCGGGGGAACCCAATGGCTAGGGAACTTCTAGCGTGCGAATCCGGCCCCCATTTCGATTGTGGTCGTCGGAATCAGGGTCATCGGAATCAGGCCACCAGCAAGGGAGGTCGATGGAGACCTTTAATGGAACGAGCAAGTTTCTCCCCCTGCTCCAGAAAATCTCACCGTACCTGCAATCATATGAAGCTATCTGAATTTGAACCACCAAACAAACCCGAAAAAAAAGATCGAGAACTACGGCTCCAATCTCAGATTATCCCACCATGCTCATCGATTATCCTGGTATTTTAGGTTGCGACGACAAAGTGAAAATCAAAGAGGATGATGGATGCAGATGAGGAGAAGGAGAACTAGGCAATCGACTTTCTTCTGAAAACACAAAAATCGATTTTACTATCAAGGTTGGGATGGAAACGGCGAAGGGAGAAAGAAATATGGAGCGTTACCTAATCTAGACGTGATTACAGGGATGTGATTACAGGGATGAAAACTTTAATACCTAATTTACCCCTCAAAGTGAATACTAAAAACCTAAAATACCATTTAAAATATTGATAATTACAAAACTGCCATATTTCATCCTAGCCTTACATTTTTTCAATCTAGTGGTCCAGATTTGGTTCTCAAGATCTCAGGAAAATATGAGTTGTTAAAAGAACCTAACTCTCTCTCTCTCTCTCTCTCTCTCTCTATATATATATATATATATATATATATATATATATATATATATATATATATATATATATATATATATATATATATATATATATATATATGGGAAGGTTCCATTGAGAATGAAAAAATGTTTAGAATGCGAGAACGAATCTCGGCCACTAGATGCGCCAGCGCTAACGCGCCGCTCTACGACGACGAGATGAGTTTAATTTTTCGGATATGATTTATTAATATATTAATGTGTATACTCATATATGAATGCGAGAATCAATCTGGGCCACTAGATGCGTCAGCGCTGACGCGCCGCTCTACGACAACGAGATAGGTTTAATTGTTCGTATATGATTTATTCATATATGAATGCGTATATTCATATACAATTATTCATATAATCATATATGAATAATCATATATTATTATTCATATAATCATATATGAATAAATATATGTGGTTGTGGTAGTCGAAATGGTGGTAGATGGTGGCGATGAAGATGGTGATAGCGATAGAGGGTGGCGATGATGGTGGTGGTGGTGACGGCATGTTAGTGGGGTGGTGGTGTTGGTGGAGGTGGGTGGTAAGGAAGGTGGTGGTGGTGGCGGCGGTGATGGAGGTGGTATTGGTGGCGGTGGGTGGCGGTAGCGCTGGTGGAGGTGGTGGTAAAGGTGGTAGCGGCGGTGGTGGTCGAGATGGTGATAGAATTGGCAGTAGCGGTGGTGGCGGTTGGTGGCGGCGAGTGCGGCGGTGGTAGCAGTAGTGGTGGCGGCGACAATGGTGGTGATGGTGACGCAGGTGGTGCAGGTGGTAGTAGTGGTGAAAATCATATGTGCAAAGCACTAGGTCGACAATATAAAAATATTTTATCCATATTCATACTCGCGTTTTCAACCTTTTTGTTCATTCTCAATGGAACCTACATATATATATATATATATATAACAGAAATGAAGCAACGTTTATGGAGAAAAATGTAAAAATAGAAGACTTATTCAGCCAAGTTCAAAGAGAAACGTATTTGTGGTTAGATAGTCGTGTGTCTAAACTTCATATTGATAGGAGTATGTGGTTTTCTTTCCCCAGGCTAGCCATAAAATGATGTAATCGTTTTTTCTTGCGGTTTTCCCAGCTCCAGGCTGGGCCGCTCCTTTTATAAAATGTTACCGTTCAATATATATATATATATATATATATATATATATATATATATATATATATATATATATATATATATATATATATATATATATATATAGATGGAGTTTGGGAAGTGGATCCAGATAGAGTGAAAAATCATTTCAAGAACCATTTTGAAAATATTTTCAAAAAAGACCCGGAGTGTAATTGGGTTCAAGACTTGGGAAACATGACAAGAATCAATGAAACGGATAACAAGAACTTGGTGAAAGATTTCGACGAGGAGGAGTTAAAGAAAGCCTTGTGGAGTTGTGGTCGGAACAAGTCTCCAGGTCCAGACGGATTCTCGATAGAGTTTTTCAAAAAGTATTGGGATACTTTTAAAAGGGAGCTTCTCGAGGCTTTTAATGTGTTTGCGAGAAGACCCAAAATACCGAAAGGAGTGAACGCGGCATTCATTACATTGATTCCCAAGGTTGCAAATCCTTCCAAAGTGAAGGATTACAGACCCATCAGCTTAATCTCGAGCGTGTACAAGATCTTAGCTAAGATGTTGGCTAATAGATTAAAGAAAGTACTTCCTGAGATCATAAGTAACACTCAATCAGCCTTTGTAAAAGAAGCGGTGGATTGGTGTAAAGCAAAAAAGAAGTCGATGCTGATTTTTAAATCGGACATAGCAAAGGCTTATGATACGGTGTCCTGGGATTATCTTAATTCCATAATGACTCAAAAGGGTTTTGATGTGAAATGGAGAAGTTGGATTTTGGAATGTTTAAGGTCGGGATCCTCCTCTGTTTTGGTAAATGCTAGCCCCACTGTTGAATTCTCTCTCTCTCGTGGTCTTAGACAAGGGGACCCACTGTCCCCTTTTCTCTTTACTTTAGTTATGGAAGGTTTACACCAAGCGATGACTAAAGCGATAGATTCTGGAGGTTATAGAGGAATTGAAGTAGGGGCAAACAAAACTTTACTAACACATCTCTTTTTTGCAGATGATTCCATTTTCTTTGGAGAATGGTCGGTTGAAAATGCTTTAAATCTCGTTCGAATCCTTTACTGTTTTCAAAGATCTGCAGGATTACGAGTTAATCTGGAGAAAAGTGCTATATTTGGAGTTGGCTCTAATCAGACGGCAGTGGAGACGGTAGCTTCAATTATAGGGTGCAAGGAGGAAAAATTCCTGATAACATTTCTGGGAATTCCAATTGGAGTGAACATGGGAACGTCCAAACCTTGGCAAAAAACTCGTTGATAAATTTAGAAAAAACCTAAGTCCTTGGAAAGTCAAGACCCTCTCCATTGGGGGTCGATATACGCTGGTTCAGAATGTCCTAGGTAATTTAGGCACCTTCCTTTTTTCGCTTTTTAAAGCTCCGAAGAAGGTATTGAATAAGCTAGAAAGCCTGCGCAGAAGCTTTTTCTGGGGCAGTAATGAATCTGATAAGAAAATTTCCTGGTGCAAATGGTCTCATGTTGTCGCTAATAAGGAGGAAGGTGGCTTGGGAATTGGTGCCTTGGATCATCTTAATACTGCCCTTATCGTGAAGTGGTGTTGGCGATTTAAAACTGAGCAAAATGCTTTGTGGGCTCAAATAATTAGGAGTATCCATGGTGATGAAGCTGGAATGGAAGAGGATGGAATGATTAAGACAGGTCACACGTGGAAGAGGATAATAAAGGTTAAAAAAGAAACTACAGAGTGGGACATTGATGTAGAGAAATTGTTTAAAAAAGATATTGGGGACGGTAGACAAACCAAACTATGGAGCGATTGGTGGACGGAAGAATTTAAGCTAAAAAAGAAGTTCCCCAGGTTGTTTATATTGGATCCCAACAAAGACGGTAAGGTGGCGGACAGAGCGGATATAAATGGAGCTGAATGGGGGTGGTGTAGAGACTTAAGGGAGGGAAGAACTAGAGAAGAATGTACCTCCTTGTTCTCGCTGATCAAGAATGTAAAGTTAAATGAGAAAAAAGATGTGTGGAGGTGCTTAGAAGGTCCGAAAGGAGCGTATACGGTAAGATGGTTTAGAAAGATTCTCGAAAAAAAGAAAAGCTCATACTTTGGTCAAAATAGATGGTTGAAGTGGATTCCAAACAAGGCGAATATTCTTATATGGAAACTGTTCAAAAGAAGAATGCCGGTTCGAGAAGAGTTATCGAAGATGGGTGTGTTACAAGCTTCAACTGGATGTGATATTTGTAAAGCTCCTAGTGAATCTATAAATCATGTTTTTCTGGAGTGCCCTGTGGCGAAGATTGTGTGGGGTTTGGTCGCCTCCTGGTGGGGGATTTCAAACCTTAACGTTGGTTCTTTAGAACATATTATAAATAGTCTTTGGATAGTGGGGCGTGATAGAATTATAAGAAAGGTTTTGGAGTTGGTGGGTTATGCTTCGTTGGTGGTTTTGTGGAGAAACAGAAACGATTGCGTCTTCAACAACAACTCGAGAAAAGCGGAAGACCTGTTTCTGCAAATTCAAAAGGAGTCTTTTCTTTGGTTAGATGTCAGGGCGAATAGGATAGCTATAGATAGAATTTTATGGGTTTCTTCCCTCAGTTTAGCTATTAGGGTGGGGGGAGTAGATCCCTCCCATCCCACTGAACCCACGCGCCACGTCAGCTTTTCTCTCTCCTCTCACTTCCATTTTCCCAATCTTTCACCAATCTTTCACCCATGGAACCAGTACCCACTGAACCCGCTGAACCCACAATGCCACATCATATATTTGATATTTAAATGTTTTAATTAAATGAATAAATTAATTTTAACACTTAATTTAATATTAGAAATAATAATAAAATGCACAAAATTTAAAGAAAATTCAAATTACATTTAATTAAAAAACACACCGGTACAAGAAAAAAAAGAGCCTAAATACGGAAATAAAAATCCTAAAAACGGAAATAAAAATCCTAAAGTTCCCACCCATACATTTCTGCAATTTCCCGTTTCTTCCCAAGAACCAATGCCAATTTTGATCCGGTCAAATGATCATGAGATTTAAGGAAGAATTTTAAATCTTTTTGTTCACGAGACCTTTTGAGTGCTTCGATCTCTTGCTCAAGGAGGGCCGATTTCCTCGTCAATTCTTCCTCCTGTTTCTCCAAAACAGCCATTTTCTTTGCACGGAGGGTTTCCTTCTTCACGGCTCCTGCTTTGTAAGGAACCGCGACGTTTGGATTTACCACGATTTGAATCCATTTTATAAAAAAAGATTTTTTTATAAAATAGAGGGCAAAGGGTTTTTGAGAGAAAATGAGAGTAAGAAAGAAGGGTGAAGGTGTGATTTGTGAAGGAGTGGAGATGTGGTATTTATAGGGATGAGGGGAATGTAATTTTTGAGGGATTAAATTTTTTTTTTTATAAAATTAGATGGGTTCATCGGGTTCACCATCATCCCACACCCGCCACCATTGCCGAGCCCGCCGAAACCGAAGGGGAGGGGGCAGCGGTACCGCCCCAACCTTTCATCCATCTTTCGTGCCACTCCGTCCACCCTTAGCTCTTTGTAATTTGCGTGTTGTTTTTTTTGGGTCGTTCTAGCTCCTGGCTAGGATTGTATCCTTTTTAATTTAAGTGGCTTTTCAAATATATATATATATATATATATATATATATATATATATATATATATATATATATATATATATATATATATATATATATATATATATATCAAGGTTGTAAAAATCGTTTGACGGTAGCTTGGCGGTCGAGTGGGGTTAAGGGATTAATCGGATTAATCGGAGATTAGTCGGGGATTAATCGGAGACCCTAAATTATAAAGGAATTCCTTTAAAAATATATAAATATAAAAAATAGCAAATTTTGATTCATTTTATTCCAAAATACACATCAAATATTATACATTTGTTTATTTTTATTCTTTAATATTGATTTTTTTTAGTTTTTTTAAATTATTAAAGAGTGTTTGTGTCGTCATTTAAAAATAAAAAACTAAATAATAAATTAAAAAAATAAAAAAATTGAAAAAATGACCGCCAAGACTGATTAATCGGCCGCCAAGGCCGATTTTTACAGCAAACCGTCAAGCTGACCGATTAGGTCTAATCGTAATCGGTTGAAGACCGCCAAGCGACTAATCGTCGATTAATCGGCCGCCAAGGCCGATTTCTGCAACACTGATATATATATATATATATATATATATATATATATATATATATATATATATATATATATATATATATATATATATATATATTTCGAGCTCTTTGGAGAACATATCTGGGTAATATAGTTGAGAAGATGGAGTTTGAACGTTGAGCAACAGTAGTTGTTCGTTCTTGGTCCAAGATGGTGCCAATGATGCGACATCGGATCCGGCATCGGGTGTTGACGGTGGATCTGGATCGGAGGTCTTGATGTTGGTGCCGTTAGCGAGTTCCCGACTGGGATCCTAGTCACAATCAAAGAAGATAATCGTTAGAACCGTCCCAGGGCATGTGCCCCAAGAGCAGGCTCCGACGATCAAGTCAGTTCGATATGCGTGATGAGATGGTTTCTCCTCGCCGAAGAGAACCATCGTAGTGTATGTGAAGAGGGTTGTAAAGAGTAAAGGCTGATGACTTAGGGAACTAGGGTTCCCTTCTTGTTCTATTTAAAGGGGACAATTAGGTCTGGCCTTAGGCCAGCTTAATTCAAGCCGAGCTAGCAGTGCTGCCAAGCAAGGCGGCCATGCTAGCTGTCTGGAGATGCAGCCAAGCAATGCTGTCACGCATAGCGGGCTGTCAGGTTGTCATGCCATGCTGTCGAGCAGGGCTGGCAGCGATGCCGTGCTGTCAAGTAGTGCCGTCAAGCCGTGTCGTCATGCTATTCAGGTCAGCCAATGGACCCAATATCATCAAGTCCTCCAGTCCGATGTGATTGGTTTGCTAACAATTGCATTAGATTGGATACAACTATATAAGTCATACGCTATATATATATTTATATATATATATATATATATATATATATATATATATATATATATACATATATATGTATGTATGTATGTATGTATGTATGTATGTATATATATATATATATATATATATATATATATATATATATATATATATATATATATATATATATATATATATATATATATATATATATATATATATATATATATGGTCAAGATCCGATGAGAACCCAAATATTCGTCAAAACTTGATTAAACTTCAATCCAGAACATCCAAACAGTAACAAACAAAATTCAGAAGCTTAAACCTAATGCTAATGGCTGTCACAATCCAGAAACACCAAGCTACAAGCTTAAAACAACTAAACTAATATTGAAAGCAAGTGAAAAACATAGAAATACCACAATGGGTTGCTGAAATATTGAAACTTGAGTCAAAGTCCCCGTAAGTCCACCTTAGGGTCTGATCTTCACCCCTAGAATTTGACCTAAAAGTCTCTATTTATAGTTGTGGAAAATAAGAAGCCGAGCCGCACAACGCAGAGCTGATAACCGCGGCGCGTGTAATGCCTTATCCCTGTTTTTTCGCGGTTTGAATTTCTCCACCGCCTCATCTCTTTGACGTGGCGCGTCGCGCACGTGTGCATACCCGCGGCGCGCGTGTTCAGACGACTGAAATTTGACTTTATCTTCAAAACTTCTTCATTTGTCCGCTTTTAACCCCTGTTTATAACTTTTCTTTGTAAACAAGCACTGACACAAAAAGTGAGAATACCAATGCATATATGACCTATTTTCACCAAGAATAGGGCTCAACAACGACTAAAATACTTGATATTATTAGGCGTTGTCAAACACCCCACACTTGTGCCTTGCTTGTCCCTAAGCAAGAGAGTTTTTAACAGATTTTAACGAAGACTCAAACAATTTTTGAACGTGTTCAATTTCAAAGCTTATTGTCCCAGGAGTTAGATTGAAATAGTTTGTGAAAACATAACCAGAATATTCATTGGAATTCATGACTTTCTAAAGAACCCTTGATTACAAATTTTCTATCCACAATGAAGTGTACGTACTCATTCAGATTCTAAAGGCCATTAAAAGACTATCCATGACTTTCGATGTTGTCCGTGTAGCGAGCTTTCAAAAATACCATCCAAGACTAGACGATCTTAGGTAGCAAGGTGCATAAGTCCTACCCATTTTAGGCTTACCGGATCGAACAACAAAGGCCACTGATTGACAGTCCCTTCCTAAATTCCAATCTTAAAATACTCCAATCTTCTAACTCCTAAAACTCAACTTATTTGACTAAACTCATAGCATGATAACAACTAAATAGTATTTCTCGAAAAATACCAATGCTATAACATTCACAAACTATTCGTTTCAAAATTACAATCTATTAAAAATTTTGAAAAAGTTTCTAAAAAAATTTAAAATTTGATCATTTCCCTCAAAATTTCAAAAAATACTCTTTCGACAGTCCACGCCCCACACTTAAAACCGTACAACGTTCCCGTTGTACAAAATTATTTCAAAACAAGGGAGAAAGAGTTACCCCTTAGACGGTTGACTGCTTGATGGAACTCGGTTGTTACAGGTTACAAAAACACGAACATTTCACGCTTCAAATTCCAGGAGTTGTGGCGCAACAGAAAACATGCCGGTGATCATAGCAAGTGGAGGGGGCACAATGACCCCACACTTGCCTCAAACAACTCCTCCAGAGATTCTCCATTTGGGTATTACATGCATCACTCACAAACACATTAAATGCAAATAGAAACAAACAACAAAATATAAACAAATACAGAAATAAAATAGTGTCATAGGTTTGGTACAAATATTTCCAAAAAATGAAAAAGAAAATACATTAATCGTCTCGGCGTGTCCTGGAGGGACCCGCCTCATGGTCATGGGCTCTGGCTGGGAAAGGTCGTGGGCGTCGTCCCTGCTGTGAGGCCGTCTCCAATAGCACCTCCCCAATCTACGCCAGCTGATCCTCAATGCCTGCAACCCTGTCATCCAGCTCTCGAATGGCTGTCATCACATCTGACAGCTGTGGTTGTGGCTCTGCTGGTGCAGCAACTCTCTGGCGTCGCCTTGCTGGTCCCTCCACATGGGCTGGTCGGGGTGCCCGTGGTACCTCTGTCGCCACCCTAATGTATGTACCCGCCTGCGGCTGATGAATAAGCCCCATGTTCTCCAAAATTCGGAGAGATGTGCGCGTAGGTGGTATCGACGTCAAGGTCGCCACGGTCGTAGCAGTAAGCAGGCCATATGATCGGGTCAAGCGGGTAACAAAATGCCCGCCGACCATGGGGCTGCTACTAGACACACCCGCAGCTCGAGTGGACAAGGAGATCGCCAATGCATAGGGCAAGTGGAGGAATCTGGTGGGATCGAGAAGCGCCCACATGAACGTCATGTCCTCGCCGGACACCTTCTCACCTCCTTGCTTCTGCATGACAGAAGTGGAGATGATGCGATGCATGAGGCGACGTAGCGGGTTGCGGAGCTGGCTCTCCCTGGCCGACCCCGCCTCGAATTGAACATTGGACAATGTGGCCCAAATAACTGTATTGGTCTCCCGTTCGGGCTGGCCCTAAATACACGCCTGAAGAAAAGGCATAAAGTGGCGGCTCTGAAGCTCCTACTCCGTATATATCCCCGTGCATCTCCCAAACTCCCGTAGGTTGCACTCCCGGCTCACTTCCCCCAATCTGAATCTGATCATCTGGGACCGTGACTTTCATGAGCCTGGTGCGTAGTGAACTGTGGAAAGGAACTCCAAAAGAAGCTCAGTGTAGACTACATCATCCTGATTGGCCATCAGCCTATCCCAACCATGACACGTGAATGTAAACCCTCCAGCAGACCAGGTGCAGCGGAGAAATGGCTCGATCTCGGCCCACAGTCTGGCCTGTGTAAGAATGTCCTGGTCCAAGATGGTCGCCTCGAGCACCCGGCAAGTAATCAGCTCGTCCCTCCGTGCCACACACTCCGGAGTACTTTCTAGAATCTCAGGAAACTGGAGAAATCGGTGATCACGCCTGGAAGCCATCTGCACAAACAAAACTACACACGAAATGTTTTTGCATTTTAAGTCCTTTTCTTCCCCAGCGAGGCGCGGCACGACCCAAGAACGAGGCGCGACACGCCATAGCCTGTTACGAAACCAGAACCCCAAACTCATCGATTTTCATCTGTTAACTCGATCCAACACCACTACAAGGTAGCCTAAGTACCGACTAGCCCCTCTAGGGTGTTGATTTTGCAAACAAAACACCGTACGAGTCAGTATTGCTGATTTCTAAGTTTTCTAGTTTTTGAAGAAATCATCCAATTCCGCAACCTAAATGCTTGTAATAACTAGTGTAACTGAGTTAGAACAACATACCTCGATCGTAGGAATCAAAAGCACGTGAAAAACACGAGAACAATCTTGGTTGATCAGAGCTCTGAGGCACGGCGTGCGTGTTTGTGTGTGCGACGAGTGAAAGAGACATACCTTTATAAGGGGTTTTGACCGATCGTTATCCGCGTCGCGGATATAGGTGAACCGCGGCGCGCGCGTCCCCAATCTAACCCCTGCGCATCGGGTTATTTTGCGTACGCGCGACGCGCCAAACCTCATGCCGCATCGTGGCTTTCAAAACTTCCAAAATCCTTTGTGTGACCCCACACTTGCCTCGAACCAATAACACCTGCAAAGACGATGATAATATTTTCCTAATTACTCCTAAGAAACACTATACTTAACCTATAAAGGATGGGTTGCCTCCCAACAAACGCTAAGTTTAACGTCTTCAGCCAGACGGATTGCTTTGCTGCTACGGTGGATCGTATGCCATTTGTTTCTACTGATTTTTAGCCACCACCGTCCCTTCATTGTCCACATGCTCCTTCAGTTTTCCTGGATCGAATGGTTTGCCGGTTCCTCTGCTGCTGCCCGGTTGTCGTTTCCTAATTAATTCCCGCGAATGCTTGGAAGTTGCTTTAAACCTCCAAGCTCGATCCTTCCTTCTGTATCTCTTCAAAATCACAGGGTTGATATGAAGCGTGCCCAATGCTGCTTCCGGTAGTTGTTTTGCACTTCGTTTGTTGCTCACATATTGCATGTTATCTACAATTTGTGGTTTTGGTCTGCAGTACCAATAAATTTTTTTCAATCGAATGGGATCGGAAGGCAACATATCGGTATGCTTCCATATGTCCTCATCGATGGTATTGATTACATCTAATCTTCCATTCATAAATGGATCATAAGTGCCAAATAAATCATGTTTGTTGTTTTCAAAGACCAACTCGTCGGCATCATCTTCTTGATCATCGTCCAAAGGTGGATCGGTACCAAGAGTGAGCGACTGGTTTCATCTAGTGATGGTACAGATTTACTCATCACCAGATCCTCACTTTCAAAATGCTCAAAATTTTCAAAATTTTCAGGAATTATTGGATTGGGGTCTGTACTGTCACTTACAGCCTCCTCCTCAACATCCTTATCAACCAAATTGTCTGGTGATGGTATGGACTCACTCATCACCAGCTCAACATTGTTAACATTTTCAAAAACATCAAAAACTGTTGAGTCAGAGGTAGCATTGTCACCTACAACCTCTTCCTCAACAACATTTTCGACCATCTCAGTGGTCTCTTGACTTTCCCAAGGTGTAAGCCCTTCCATCACATATTCAGGTGATGCAAGTTCACACACAGTATCATTGGTATAAAAATCACTCGCCTCGGGTTCAGGCGAGGATGGAGAACATTCCCTAATCATGAGTTCCAAGAGTTCGACCCAAATTGCAGAATTTTCAGGTTGAAATGGCTCCTCGGTCCGCCATCAATTGTCATCGAATGATCCATTGTTATAATAATCCTCGTAATAGCTGTCGGCCGAATTTTCATAATACTCATACTGATCCGGGTATATGTAATTGCCCATTATGAGGACGTACACACACCAGAAATCAAAAAACTAAAATTGAACATCAAAAATAAAAAACAACCCTACTGATCGTCTTATCCTAAGCGCACAACTCCCCGGCAACAGCGCCAAAGTTTGACGGCACCTAGGTCGTCGTGCGTTCAAAAATAATAAAACCTCACTCTCACTAGTACAGTGGTAGTCAGGGTCGATCCGTAGGAGTTTCGTGGTCAAGACAAGACGATAGCTTACCAACTGTAGTGTCACTCTACAGCGAGAGGGACTAACTTCCACTTTCCCAAAAACACACAAAATCTCAATTTCAAACCAAATCCAAAACCAAACATAAACTAAATGGAACTTAAACTAAAACCTAACCTAGATTGCTTACTGAAATCAAAAGTAAGATTCAGAATAAAAAACAAACAAGATCAATCCAAAAGCATCCAAAGCAATAAAGCATAAATAAAGGTAAAAAGTGCAATAATTCATGAACTGAATGATTAACTTCATTAAACTTCAATACAGAACATCCAAACAGTAACAAATGAAATTCAGAAGCTTAAATCTAATGCTAATGGCTGTCACAATCCAGAAACACCAGGCTACAAGCTTAAAACAACTAAACTAATATTGAAAGCAAGTGAAAAACATAGAAATACCACAATAGGTTGCTGAAATCTTGAAACTTGAGTCAAAGTCCCCGTAAGTCCACCTTAGGGTCTGATATTCGCCTCTGGAATTTGACCTAAAAGTCTCTATTTATAGTTGTGGAAATTAAGAAGCCGCGCCGCACAGAGTTGATAACCGCGGCGCGCGTAATGCCTTATCCCCGTTTTCTCGCGGTTTGAATTTCTCCACCGCCTCATCCCTTTGACGTGGCGCGTCGCGCACGTGTGCATACCCGTGGCGCGCGTGTTCAGGCGACTGAAATTTGTCTTTATCTTCAAAACTTCTTCATTTGTCTGCTTTTAACCCCTGTTTATAACTTTTCTTTGCAAACAAGCACTGGAACAAAAAGGGAGAATACCAAAGGCATATATGACCTATTTTCACCAAGAATAAGGCTCAACAATGACTAAAATACTTGATATTATTAGGCGTTGTCACCCAACCGGAAGGATATGTTGATAAAGTCCATAGTCATAAGGTGTACAAGCTCTTTAAAGCTCTATATTGTTTAAGACAATCTCCATAGCATGAAACATTTAGTTAGATAAAAGCTTAAAAATGCTCAGTTTTTCAAAATGTTCACAAGACTCGGCGGTTTAAATAAGGAAACCTAATGGCAAAATTCTTATTGTTGGTGTCTATGTTGATGACTTAATCATCACCGAGTCGAACACCGAAGACATTTTCAAATTCAAAGATCAAATGAAAACAGAATTTGAAATGAGTGACTTAGGCTTGCTCTCTTACTACCTTGGAATCGAAGTGTCCCAAAAGAAGTAAGAATATCTTTGCGACAAATGGCTTATGCAAAGAAAATTTTAGAGCAGTTTGGGTTGTTAGATTGCAACCCGGTAAAATCACCTATGGAACCAGAGTAGAAGGTCAAGAAGGATGAAGATGGTGAAAGAGTCGACCCAACCGAATACAGGAAAATGGTGGGATGTCTGAGATACTTAACATACGCTCGACCATACTTGTCTTTTTCTGTTGGAATAATTGCAAGTCATTTCATGAAAGAACCAACCACCTTGCATTTCCAAGCAGTAAAACATATTTTACGGCATGTAAAAGGAACCGCGATTATGGACTCAACTATGGATATGGTCGTGAAATAGAAGACTTGATTGGGTTCACCGATAATGATCTTGGAGGTGACAATGTTGATAGCAAAAGCACGAGTGGGATGATTTTCTATTTTGGTAGAAATGTAGTAACTTGGCAATATCAAAAGCAAAAGACTATTTCTTTCTCCACATGTGAAGTTGAGTTCACGACAGCCACGACGGAAGCATGTCAAGCCATTTGGCTTGCAAATCTCGTGAAGGAGCTCACCCGACATCATGTCATGCCAAATCAACTATTTCCTTGATGAAAAACCATGTGTTTCATGGTCGAAGCAAACACATTGACATTCGCTTTCACTTCATACGAGAATGTGTTAAGCGTGGGCAAATTGTGGTGGAATATGTAGCCTTGAAGGCTCAAAGAGCAGGCATCTTTACCAAGGCTTTGACATATATGAGGCACAATGAAATGTGCAACATGATCATCGTAACGAATCTCGAGCCAAGTTTGGTTTAAGGGGGAGAATGTGAGTTTAACCACAACTTGGTCTCACCAATCATGCAGCCACTATTGTTGAATCTCATCTTTGAACTCATTAAATGTAGCTCTTATTGTACACAATATGCAAACCATATTTAGCTATAAATAGATATTCTAGCATCCATAGTAAAGCACTACAAAAAACTTAGAGAGTGTTAGAGTTAGTAGTTCTTATTTTGTATTTCAGTTTCAGTATTAAATAAAAGAACATTTGAGTACCAGTTAGCTAATTATTTAATATTGTCATTCCATTCAAAACCAAATTTAATTGGTAACCATTGGCTAACACATAACTTTTTTCTGCAGTATATATTGAGTCGTTTTGGGCTTTAATGTCTCAATGTTTAATATATGGGGATATTTGCTTTTAAGTGATCAAGTTGCATATAGGAAAGTGGGCCTAGTTAGGCAGTGGCTTAGTCAGTGGCTCAGTGCACTGAACTACAAGCAATAAACGGGTTGCGGATGGTCCTGTTCATCCCATTCAGCATAATGCTGATTCATCGTTCCGAACCTTATCTTTAAAAAACTAATGACGCTATGTTTAAACCACCATCTCATGCTTTGAGTAGTTTTAACTTTGAAAATATCTTGGTCAAAATTCTGAATCTTGGTCAGAAACATCATGCAAAGTCCACGTACCTCCTTGTCGAACCAGTATATAACACCATGTAAAGGGGTGTGTTTCAGATATCAGAAAATATGGAAGGAAAACTTTACGAGGCATCTTTGACTGGCGACGTACAAGCACTCAATAAACTACTCCATGAAGACCAACTCATCCTTGACAGACTCTCACTCACCGCCTACAATGAAACTCCCCTCCACATCGCCGCCATGCGAGGCCACTCTCATTTTGCCACCGTGATTCTGACTCAAAAACCGAAACTGGGCATGTCCTTAGACACTCAAAGACGGACGCCTCTCCACCTAGCCTCTGCCAACGGCAACCTAGAGACGGTGCAGGAACTTATACGCCTCGGGAGTCACGAAGTCTGTTGCTTCCAAGATCAAGATGGTCTAACCCCTCTTCATTTGGCAGCCATGAACGAACATTTGGAGGTTGTGAAGGTTCTAGTTCAGGCATATCCGCAAGCTGCAAAGGAGATCCCGGCGAGTGGAGAAAGCATCTTGCATATGTGTATTAACTATAATCGCTTTGAGGCGTTGAAACAGTTGATGAATATTTGGACCGAGGAGGAGTTGGCCATGATCACAGATCATGGTGGAAACACCCTCTTGCATGCTGCTGCCATCAATAAACAGATACATGTATGTTGTTTAACTCCAACAAGTAAATTTGGTTATATTTTATAAAGATTTCGTTAATAACGGATAAAAATTTGTGCAGATTCTTAACTATTTGCTGAGGATACCAAGTATCAAAGGTAATGGAAATGTTGTAAACAGACATGGGTTAACAGCACTAGATGTTTTAGATCAATGTCCGCGAGATCTGAAAGCACTTGAAACACAACAGATTCTTTTGGAAGCCGGTGTTTTAAGAGCAGATAGACTTCGACCTCCCCAAAAGCCATTACAACCGTCGGTAAACTTCACCCAGACTAAACAAAAAGGGTTACTCGCAAGAACATGGGCTCGGTATCTGAATGACGACAAACAATGGCTTGAAAAGCAACGTGGGATTTTAATACTTGCTGCTTTAGTGGTAGCCGTAATGTCATTCCACTCAGGGATAAACCCTCCCGGAGGGACGATTTCTAACACCCAAAATGGTCCTCTTGGAAACGCTGTTTTAACGGAAGTGGATATGGATAAGTTCAACGGATTCGTGATGTATAATACAATCACTATGATAATTTCCTTGGGTATAGTTGTTATCTTGATCAGCGGATTTTCTCTGAGGAACAAGTTCTGGATGTGGGTTCTTACGGTCGGAACACTGTTTACGGTGGTGGTCATGGTGGCTAATTATCTGGAGTCTCTAGGGACGATGGCGCCAGATGGGTATGTGGATGGGACGAGTATTTGGATTTGTTTAATTTTGATGTTGGGTTGTGGGGTGGTGGCGTTGATCCATACCATTTTATTCGTTGTTTGGGTGGTGATGAAGCTGTCAAAGTGCAGGATGCCAGAGACCGAAGCATCAAGGAACCATAGTGCTGTTGAAGTTTGATGTTTTTTTCTAGATAATGTCATTGTTTTTGCTATTTACTTGATTTTTTTTTGGAACCGGCAATTTGGTCTCACCTGAGGGTACTTAGCCCCGCAATCCAGGGCGGTTGGCAATTACCTATGGCGCAAGAGCCTTTCCCCTCCACCTGTGCCTCGCCTCCAGGGAAAATCCCCCACATGGATATATAACCCGGGTGCATCAACCCAGCTAGGCTAGGCATCACTTGCTGCTATTTACTTGATCGTACATGTGTAATCTGATCGTACATTTAAAGCCTTTAATTGTGGAAATACATAGGTAATCTGATTTTTTTTATTTATTAATTTTACATGGTTTTATTAATTAAGGGATTATAACACTTATTTTCTGCTACAATGATGATAACATAGTGGTTGAAAACTGAAATACTATACGGTTCAAGAAACCATCACACATTTAAAATATTACTAATGTTTTCTATATTTACCTGAGTTTTGAAGTAAATTAAGATGAACCGTTTAAATGGTATGTTTGTTATTATTATTTTTTATATTTTTTTTCAGTACCAAATGAATATCAATTTTCAATGGGTTATGTGGTCCATAAAATACACGATTGATTTTCTATTTTTTATCCTCATTTTTTACGAATATATAACGAATATATATATATATATATATATATATATATATATATATATATATATATATATATATATATATATATATATATATATATATATATATATATATACTAGTTGTAAGACCCGTGTATTACACGGGTTGATATGAATAAAATGTTAAATAACAAAATATAAATACTAATCTTTTTAAAAATCACATTTAAAAATGAAATATACAAAGTAAAATAAATAAATTTGTCCTGTGTGAGTTTTGTTTAAGTGATTGGACACACATTGCTTTTCTATTAGAACAACATCTTATTGTAACCTTTATTTCAAATATGTAAAAACGTAGACTTAGAAAGAAAGAATTACAATATCCTTTTGAAGATAATAACATATTTAGTTGACGTTAAGCACTTAATACAAAATAGGCATTTCAAACGTTAAAGTTAAATCTTCTTGCCATTAAGGAGTAACTTCCCTTGAAGCAAATTCCTTTCAGAAGGCCTTACCGGCTCACACCATTCAATCAAACAAAAAGAAAATATCTCATCTATTAAATCCAATAGATTATAACATTCTGCTAATTCAAAAACCGCTTATTCCATTTCGAATCCATCATATGAAAACCTACTAAAGAAAAAATTATTTATACCTCACGATTGAAAACCAGATTAGCCAAGCAAAACTTTCCCTCTATGTAACGCCAAGACGTGTTTTATTATATAATTATAATAAAAGGGTAAATTGGTCTGTTGGACGGAAAAGAATTTAGTTAAAATAATATTTTGAGTTTTGGACTTAAAATGTTATAAAAACTGATTTTTGGTCGTTTTACCACAAAAGGGTAATTTGGTCATTTGACCATGCGAGGGACCAAAAATGAAAATATTGTTGTTAGTGGCAAATGTATAAAGAATGAAAGTTTTATTGTAATAAAACTTGATTGTTGTGGTCAAAGTTCAAGAAAATGAACTTAGGGACCAAATTTGCAAAAATTTGTGGGATAAATAAGAGAGTTGACTCTCTTGTTGACTGGCCAATTTTCAGTTACGGGAATGATTCTTGAGAGCAAGAAGGATGCGATTTCTGCAGGAAAACATGGGATTGAAGCAAGGAATTGGAACTATGTCTTGGAATTGTTGATTCCTAAGCTTGAAAGGTTAGTTCTTCAAGTTCTAGCTTGTTATTTCTTGATGAGTTTAGTAGCAACTCAAAACTGCATTTGCAGTCATGATTATGTTGTTAAGTTGATGTAATACTTCCATTAAGTCATGCTAATAAGGACTTAACTAAAGAAAATGGAAGTAGATTGCTATTAGTGATGAATTTGAAGTTTTGGGGTTTTGGGACTAAGAACCCTAATTCTTCATTTTGATTGAATTAGTTGTTTTGAATGGTTGAAAACCTTGTTAAAGTATAAGGTTTTAGCCTAGGAACAAACCCCAAACGATTAAGGACTGGATTAAGGACTTAATGGGCTAAAACTGTGTGCTACAGTGCACAAATCGCGGCTGGACAGGAGGTCTGCGCAGGCGCCAGGCGCGGTGCGCCCAAGCCCCTGGCGGGGTGCGCCCAGGTGCGGTGCGCCCTGGCCTAGGCGCAGTGCGCCCCTAGGCAGGGGCCAGGCAGGGGATCAAAAATGCTAACTTTCGTTTGGCTTGTCCGTTTTAGCTCAAACTTGGACCATAGGCTCGTTATGGTCTGAAAAGTTTGGGAAAATTATTAAACTGAGTTTTTGACCCCTCGGGGGCACTGTAGATCGATTCGAATGCCTCGGTGAATAGTAAAATTCATAAAAAGTTAGTAAACGGAAAGTTTATTAACTAGGCATTGTTTGCAATGATATTGTATTGAACTCTATTGTATTAGAGTCAATTGGAATGATTATTAACCTATTATCATTTGATATATAAATGAATAAATAGGTATGGGACAAAATGGTTGTGGTGCACGCAAAGGCAAGAAACAACCGAAATTGAAACGCAGCTAGTATGCAGGTGAGTAATCTCACTTATATCACATATGATATGTGTCGATTGGACTGTTACAGGTTGAAACAGGTTTGGGGGATTAAAATGATAATCTAAAGTTATGGTGAAAAGGCAATACCGGATAAGCCGTGAGTCAATGAAATGACAAGAACGGAGCCGTGAGTCACAAATGATTATGATATGATTTCTGGATTTTATATCCAATGGGTGCGGCCTTCGGGCTATGACTCCGGTGCGGCCTCTGGGCTATGTCTCCGATGCTTGTTGCGGCCTTCGGGCTATGACTCCGGTGCGGCCTCTGGGCTATGTCTCCGATGCTTGGTGCGGCCTTCGGGCTATGACTCCGGTACGGCCTTCGGGCTATGTCTCCGATGCTTGGTGCGGCCTTCGGGCTATGACTCCGGTGCGGCCTCTGGGCTATGTCTCCGATGCTTGGTGCGGCCTTCGGGCTATGATTCTGGTGCGGCCTTCGGGCTATGAGTCTGGTGCGGCCTTCGGACTATGATTTTGGTGCGGCCTTCGGGCTATGATATTTGGTGCGGCCTGTTGGCTATGATTTTGTTACAGGTACATGGTGCGGCCTTTTGGCTATGATATCGGGTTATTAAACCCAGTTGGTGCGGCCTTCGGGCTATGAATTATATATTGATAATGTTTTGGTGCAGCTTATATAGCTATGACACAGAGTGCGGCTTAAATAGCCAGGATATACGGTGCGGTCCGATGTGACTAAGAGATATGGGACAGAAATAGTGGTATATGATTATATGTGCAAATAACTGACGTGGCTTGATAATTGCAGGTTATCATGTTATAGTCTGTAAGGCTATAATTTAGGATGTGAAATCCTAAGAGATATTTGGTCAGCCAGTAAGGCTAGGAGTTTGGTTTTGATATCCAAACAGTTTTATGAATGTATTTCTAATACTCGTTATTTGCAGATACGATTACTCACTGAGCTTTATAGCTCACGATATTTGTTACTGTCCCTGCAGGTTAGCATGATACTGATAGGGGACAAGATAGAGTCCGTGACTTCGGAGTGGAACTTGTAGATGCTGTATGTAGCAGCCCGGCTTCAAAGGAGACTATGGTATTTTATACTCTCCTTGATACACTTGTACCCGTGTTTATTAAAATATACCCCTTTGTTATGGTTTTATGTATTGAAATCTTGGTTTTAAATGAAAATTTTTTCAGGGGTGTTTTGTTTTAAAAAGCCGGGTGTTACAAGTTGGTATCAGAGCCGAGGTTTAAGTGAACTAGGTGTCTATAGAGTAGATTCCTGGACTTAAACCATGAGATAGTAGACATGATGCATAGTTAGGTGTATATAGTTGTTATTATACATATATAACCTAACTGTTGCTAACTTCTGACGTATAAGAAGTATGAACTGTAAATCTTCTTGGAAGACATTTCGGGCGTGAAGCCCTAGGAAATGGACCAGCTCTTTCTCAAGACTCCGTTGTATGAGGAGCAAAAAGGGGACGAATAGAAGAAAATCCACATGATAAGCAATAGTAGCTGCTGTGGTCAGAAAAAGAAATCGGGTGCTCACCCTGACTGATATTCAAGGTGAAAGAATAGTAGTTGAGACTACAAGAAAAGCAGAAATATTAGTGGACTTCTCAGAAGAAGTTATCACGATTCAGGTCTAGCCTTGAAGGGAAAAGACCAGAACGAAAAGATGATATGATGTAAGAAGTGCAGGAAAAGCACTCAGAACATTTTAGAGTTGAGACTCTATCGTTGACATGCTGAAATTGCAGAAAATGGGAGCAAATTGCTCGAGCTTGTTGGATAGGACGGAAGTGGTTCCAGCGTGGAACTATAGATCACTTCCTTATGAAATACTCACATGCTAGATGTGGAGTAACGGGTGATGAACCCAGGAAAGAAAGAAGAAATGAATGGTCGAAAAGGACCAGTGGTACCTTGAGCATTCCAGCAGATTGTGGAAGAAGCTCATGAGGAGACTGATATGATCTCCGATATAATTGTTCAACATATAACTCGTGTATGTTATATTTGATCCATAAAGCTATGCTTGGGATCGATGACTTGATGTCTTGTTGGAATATTTCATCAACGATTTTAGATGAAATTTTGGAAGCAGCTATAGTAGATAGCAAGAATGTTCTAGATATTGAACGCCTGGACGGTAGTTTGCCTAGGATTTACGGGACCATTTTCCCTATAAATCTGAAGCCGATGACTACCAGTGAATTTGAAGCAATCGTGCGTATGATTTGGTTAGCAATGAATTATGCTACCATGAATTGTAGAAATACGAACAGTATGGTTCTTAAAACAGAAATGAAATGGATGGAAATCCATAATAAATGACCGTTGTTGAGAATACCGGTTATTTTCTTTGCTTAAACTCGGAAAAGAGTTAGTAAAAGAATGATATTGTAGTTGGCATACGTGATATTGGCCAAGTTAAATAAAGCAGTGATAGTAGTGTGCTACTTTAAATAAATTCTCGGATGCTTCTTTTGAAAAGAACTTCCAAGATTTCTGCCAGATTGGCGAGAAAAATTTATGAAAGCTGATTTTGGGAGCCGTTTTGGTATACGGGCTCTGTATTGATTTGCATCTGTAGAGATGGCAGAGTTGGAAAACAACTAGAAGAAATTTTTGTATTGGGGTCTCGTATAGCCGTATGTGTCATTGTATGGAGCCTTATCATGTTTGAAAAGAAGAAAGACAAGTTAATGCATACGTGCATTGACTAATGAGAATCTGATATTCTCGAAACCAGATTGAAAATGAGGTATGCTTGTACAAGATATTGGAGTTAAATCACTAAGTTAAGTGATTTGTAAATTTCTCCAAGTATGAAATTTGGCTAAAGGAAGATTTATATTCTTTGGGCATGTTAATAATGCCAGAGATGATAAAGTAGATCCAGTGTAAAGGATGATGTGATAAAACAGAAACCGCCTTGGAATCTGACTGAAATTAGTAGTCTCCTTGGATTTGCGGGTTAATTTAGGAGAGTTGTACAAAACTGCTCCTTGACAGTTGTTTAGTTGACTAAGGTTAACTAAGAAAAGTATAAAGTCTGAGTGGTAGAAAGACCACAGGCATCTTGTAAAGGTTTGGAATAAACCTTGTGTGAGACTCTAGCATTAGCATTGATGCTAAGCGGATGGATTGGATCATCGAAATGCATCCAGTCGTGACGGTAGATGCATGATGTTGCTGTAGCAACTATGATTTTGGTATAGAAGCTTTGGAAACACTATATATGGTGCAAAAGCTTATTGTTTATATGGATCATAAAAGTTAGAAATACTTAGTTGATCAAAAAGAAGCCAAATATGAGATAGCAAAGATAGATGGGTTACTTAGAGATTTCAGGTATGAAATCCTGTACCATCTCGAAAATGGACAGATGTGGCTATAGATGCTTTGAATTAGAAAGAGTATCTTTTGAAAGATACAACCACATGCGTGAGTGTGACGAATTGATTACCTGAGTTGATTCGGGTAGTACAGAAAGATGTATGCACGTTTGAAAATGTGAATAATAAAATAAATGATTGAATATTAGCAGAAGCTAGTTGGGAGATCACAGCGATTTAAACCCTTGGTGGTTGTGAATGTTGATTACAAAGCAAAGGGAAACATGAAAATCATCTTGAAAAGATGTATTTTGTACTAGATATGCAGTGTACCCGGAGCAATACCAGACTGGATAGGTCGATAAAACTTATGTGTTGGTGGCCGGGATAGAAGAAAGGTATTGAAAGAGGTATGAAAAGTATTTGACTTGTACGTTAAGTAAAGTCAAACCGTTAGAAACATGTGAAGAAATTGACTCGTTGTTGGTCCCAGAAAAGAAATGGGACAACATTGTTATAGACTTTGCAATAAAGTCTCCGCAAGTACTATATGTTGATGAACAAAACGATTCAGTGATGCAGATTTTAGAATACGTGCTTGGAAATTGCACAGAAGACCCTAGTAGGAGATGAGAAAATTTTCTATCCCTGATAGAATTTGCAAGAAATAGCAGCGTACATGCTTGTAGACCGATGATTCGTACGAAGAATGGTATGGAATACCATGTTATCCTTCGATTTTGGAACGAAAATGTGGTAAAGCTTTTGGCTAGATCCTAGTTTGTTACACAAACTGAAGAGGATGCTTGGTGAATACGAACGCAATTGAAGAATGATTAAGAAATTATAAAGCGGTATGTGAATCGCCGAATATAAGTCTTTAAAATTCCAAGTAAAAGAATATGGTAGTACGAAAAGTGATCCTTTGAAAAGGTTAAAATTTATTTGGGACGCAAGGAAAGTTAAGTCCTCATCTATTGGACTTTTCCATATGTCCCTAAGAGTAAGAATTGGGGTGTACCGATTGAAGTTTCTTGATGAACTTCAAGATATTTATAAAGTTTTCTATGGGTCTCATGGTTCTGAGAACATAGATTGATAAATTCTAACGAATCCCTCATGTTGAAATGAGGAAGATAAGTAATTAAGGTGCCCGGGACAACCGGAGGAGTGATATGCGAGTGGTGATATAACCACGAGATAAGAAGACTAGTATGGTTAAGTGCTTAGGCAATACCATATAGATTCCGACATGATGTGAAAGACCGAAAGCGAAACGAGTAAGACATACCTCAACTCCTTGTATGATTTCGGGGACGAAATCTTTTGAAGGAGGGGAGAATTTGTAACGCCAAGACGTGTTTTATTATATAATTATAATAAAAGGGTAAATTGGTCTGTTGGACGGAAAAGAATTTAGTTAAAATAATATTTTGAGTTTTGGACTTAAAATGTTATAAAAACTGATTTTTGGTCGTTTTACCACAAAAGGGTAATTTGGTCATTTGACCATGCGAGGGACCAAAAATGAAAATATTGTTGTTAGTGGCAAATGTATAAAGAATGAAAGTTTTATTGTAATAAAACTTGATTGTTGTGGTCAAAGTTCAAGAAAATGAACTTAGGGACCAAATTTGCAAAAATTTGTGGGATAAATAAGAGAGTTGACTCTCTTGTTGACTGGCCAATTTTCAGTTACGGGAATGATTCTTGAGAGCAAGAAGGATGCGATTTCTGCAGGAAAACATGGGATTGAAGCAAGGAATTGGAACTATGGCTTGGAATTGTTGATTCCTAAGCTTGAAAGGTTAGTTCTTCAAGTTCTAGCTTGTTATTTCTTGATGAGTTTAGTAGCAACTCAAAACTGCATTTGCAGTCATGATTATGTTGTTAAGTTGATGTAATACTTCCATTAAGTCATGCTAATAAGGACTTAACTAAAGAAAATGGAAGTAGATTGCTATTAGTGATGAATTTGAAGTTTTGGGGTTTTGGGACTAAGAACCCTAATTCTTCATTTTGATTGAGTTAGTTGTTTTGAATGGTTGAAAACCTTGTTAAAGTATAAGGTTTTAGCCTAGGAACAAACCCCAAACGATTAAGGACTGGATTAAGGACTTAATGGGCTAAAACTGTGTGCTACAGTGCACAAATCGCGGCTAGACAGGAGGTCTGCGCAGGCGCCAGGCGCGGTGCGCCCAAGCCCCTGGTGGGGTGCGCCCAGGCGCGGTGCACCCTGGCGCGGTGCGCCCTGGCCTAGGCGCAGTGCGCCCCTAGGCAGGGGCCAGGCAGGGGATCAAAAATGCTAACTTTCGTTTGGCTTGTCCGTTTTAGCTCAAATTTGGACCATAGGCTCGTTATGGTCTGAAAAGTTTGGGAAAATTATTAAACTGAGTTTTTGACCCCTCGGGGGCACTGTAGATCGATTCGAATGCCTCGGTGAATAGTAAAATTCATAAAAAGTTAGTAAACGGAAAGTTTATTAACTAGGCATTGTTTGCAATGATATTGTATTGAACTCTATTGTATTAGAGTCAATTGGAATGATTATTAACCTATTATCATTTGATATATAAATGAATAAATAGGTATGGGACAAAATGGTTGTGGAGCACGCAAAGGCAAGAAACAACCGAAATTGAAACGCAGCTAGTATGCAGGTGAGTAATCTCACTTATATCACATATGATAGGTGTCGATTGGACTGTTACAGGTTGAAACAGGTTTGGGGGATTAAAATGATAATCTAAAGTTATGGTGAAAAGGCAATACCGGATAAGCCGTGAGTCAATGAAATGACAAGAACGGAGCCGTGAGTCACAAATGATTATGATATGATTTCTGGATTTTATATCCAATGGGTGCGGCCTTCGGGCTATGACTCCGGTGCGGCCTCTGGGCTATGTCTCCGATGCTTGGTGCGGCCTTCGGGCTATGACTCCGGTGCGGCCTCTGGGCTATGTCTCCGATGCTTGGTGCGGCCTTCGGGCTATGATTCTGGTGCGGCCTTCGGGCTATGAGTCTGGTGCGGCCTTCGGACTATGATTTTGGTGCGGCCTTCGGGCTATGATATTTGGTGCGGCCTGTTGGCTATGATTTTGTTACAGGTACATGGTGCGGCCTTTTGGCTATGATATCGGGTTATTAAACCCAGTTGGTGCGGCCTTCGGGCTATGAATTATATATTGATAATGTTTTGGTGCAGCTTATATAGCTATGACACAGAGTGCGGCTTAAATAGCCAGGATATACGGTGCGGTCCGATGTGACTAAGAGATATGGGACAGAAATAGTGGTATATGATTATATGTGCAAATAACTGACGTGGCTTGATAATTGCAGGTTATCATGTTATAGTCTGTAAGGCTATAATTTAGGATGTGAAATCCTAAGAGATATTTGGTCAGCCAGTAAGGCTAGGAGTTTGGTTTTGATATCCAAACAGTTTTATGAATGTATTTCTAATACTCGTTATTTGCAGATACGATTACTCACTGAGCTTTATAGCTCACGATATTTGTTACTGTCCCTGCAGGTTAGCATGATACTGATAGGGGACAAGATAGAGTCCGTGACTTCGGAGTGGAACTTGTAGATGCTGTATGTAGCAGCCCGGCTTCAAAGGAGACTATGGTATTTTATACTCTCCTTGATACACTTGTACCCGTGTTTATTAAAATATACCCCTTTGTTATGGTTTTATGTATTGAAATCTTGGTTTTAAATGAAAAATTTTTCAGGGGTGTTTTGTTTTAAAAAGCCGGGTGTTACAAGTTGGTATCAGAGCCGAGGTTTAAGTGAACTAGGTGTCTATAGAGTAGATTCCTGGACTTAAACCATGAGATAGTAGACATGATGCATAGTTAGGTGTATATAGTTGTTATTATACATATATAACCTAACTGTTGCTAACTTCTGACGTATAAGAAGTATGAACTGTAAATCTTCTTGGAAGACATTTCGGGCGTGAAGCCCTAGGAAATGGACCAGCTCTTTCTCAAGACTCCGTTGTATGAGGAGCAAAAAGGGGACGAATAGAAGAAAATCCACATGATAAGCAATAGTAGCTGCTGTGGTCAGAAAAAGAAATCGGGTGCTCACCCTGACTGATATTCAAGGTGAAAGAATAGTAGTTGAGACTACAAGAAAAGCAGAAATATTAGTGGACTTCTCAGAAGAAGTTATCACGATTCAGGTCTAGCCTTGAAGGGAAAAGACCAGAACGAAAAGATGATATGATGTAAGAAGTGCAGGAAAAGCACTCAGAACATTTTAGAGTTGAGACTCTATCGTTGACATGCTGAAATTGCAGAAAATGGGAGCAAATTGCTCGAGCTTGTTGGATAGGACGGAAGTGGTTCCAGCGTGGAACTATAGATCACTTCCTTATGAAATACTCACATGCTAGATGTGGAGTAACGGGTGATGAACCCAGGAAAGAAAGAAGAAATGAATGGTCGAAAAGGACCAGTGGTACCTTGAGCATTCCAGCAGATTGTGGAAGAAGCTCATGAGGAGACTGATATGATCTCCGATATAATTGTTCAACATATAACTCGTGTATGTTATATTTGATCCATAAAGCTATGCTTGGGATCGATGACTTGATGTCTTGTTGGAATATTTCATCAACGATTTTAGATGAAATTTTGGAAGCAGCTATAGTAGATAGCAAGAATGTTCTAGATATTGAACGCCTGGACGGTAGTTTGCCTAGGATTTACGGGACCATTTTCCCTATAAATCTGAAGCCGATGACTACCAGTGAATTTGAAGCAATCGTGCGTATGATTTGGTTAGCAATGAATTATGCTACCATGAATTGTAGAAATACGAACAGTATGGTTCTTAAAACAGAAATGAAATGGATGGAAATCCATAATAAATGACCGTTGTTGAGAATACCGGTTATTTTCTTTGCTTAAACTCGGAAAAGAGTTAGTAAAAGAATGATATTGTAGTTGGCATACGTGATATTGGCCAAGTTAAATAAAGCAGTGATAGTAGTGTGCTACTTTAAATAAATTCTCGGATGCTTCTTTTGAAAAGAACTTCCAAGATTTCTGCCAGATTGGCGAGAAAAATTTATGAAAGCTGATTTTGGGAGCCGTTTTGGTATACGGGCTCTGTATTGATTTGCATCTGTAGATATGGCAGAGTTGGAAAACAACTAGAAGAAATTTTTGTATTGGGGTCTCGTATAGCCGTATGTGTCATTGTATGGAGCCTTATCATGTTTGAAAAGAAGAAAGACAAGTTAATGCATACGTGCATTGACTAATGAGAATCTGATATTCTCGAAACCAGATTGAAAATGAGGTATGCTTGTACAAGATATTGGAGTTAAATCACTAAGTTAAGTGATTTGTAAATTTCTCCAAGTATGAAATTTGGCTAAAGGAAGATTTATATTCTTTGGGCATGTTAATAATGCCAGAGATGATAAAGTAGATCCAGTGTAAAGGATGATGTGATAAAACAGAAACCGCCTTGGAATCTGACTGAAATTAGTAGTCTCCTTGGATTTGCGGGTTAATTTAGGAGAGTTGTACAAAACTGCTCCTTGACAGTTGTTTAGTTGACTAAGGTTAACTAAGAAAAGTATAAAGTCTGAGTGGTAGAAAGACCACAGGCATCTTGTAAAGGTTTGGAATAAACCTTGTGTGAGACTCTGGCATTAGCATTGATGCTAAGCGGATGGATTGGATCATCGAAATGCATCCAGTCGTGACGGTAGATGCATGATGTTGCTGTAGCAACTATGATTTTGGTATAGAAGCTTTGGAAACACTATATATGGTGCAAAAGCTTATTGTTTATATGGATCATAAAAGTTAGAAATACTTAGTTGATCAAAAAGAAGCCAAATATGAGATAGCAAAGATAGATGGGTTACTTAGAGATTTCAGGTATGAAATCCTGTACCATCTCGAAAATGGACAGATGTGGCTATAGATGCTTTGAATTAGAAAGAGTATCTTTTGAAAGATACAACCACATGCGTGAGTGTGACGAATTGATTACCTGAGTTGATTCGGGTAGTACAGAAAGATGTATGCACGTTTGAAAATGTGAATAATAAAATAAATGATTGAATATTAGCAGAAGCTAGTTGGGAGATCACAGCGATTTAAACCCTTGGTGGTTGTGAATGTTGATTACAAAGCAAAGGGAAACATGAAAATCATCTTGAAAAGATGTATTTTGTACTAGATATGCAGTGTACCCGGAGCAATACCAGACTGGATAGGTCGATAAAACTTATGTGTTGGTGGCCGGGATAGAAGAAAGGTATTGAAAGAGGTATGAAAAGTATTTGACTTGTACGTTAAGTAAAGTCAAACCGTTAGAAACATGTGAAGAAATTGACTCGTTGTTGGTCCCAGAAAAGAAATGGGACAACATTGTTATAGACTTTGCAATAAAGTCTCCGCAAGTACTATATGTTGATGAACAAAACGATTCAGTGATGCAGATTTTAGAATACGTGCTTGGAAATTGCACAGAAGACCCTAGTAGGAGATGAGAAAATTTTCTATCCCTGATAGAATTTGCAAGAAATAGCAGCGTACATGCTTGTAGACCGATGATTCGTACGAAGAATGGTATGGAATACCATGTTATCCTTCGATTTTGGAACGAAAATGTGGTAAAGCTTTTGGCTAGATCCTAGTTTGTTACACAAACTGAAGAGGATGCTTGGTGAATACGAACGCAATTGAAGAATGATTAAGAAATTATAAAGCGGTATGTGAATCGCCGAATATAAGTCTTTAAAATTCCAAGTAAAAGAATATGGTAGTACGAAAAGTGATCCTTTGAAAAGGTTAAAATTTATTTGGGACGCAAGGAAAGTTAAGTCCTCATCTATTGGACTTTTCCATATGTCCCTAAGAGTAAGAATTGGGGTGTACCGATTGAAGTTTCTTGATGAACTTCAAGATATTTATAAAGTTTTCTATGGGTCTCATGGTTCTGAGAACATAGATTGATAAATTCTAACGAATCCCTCATGTTGAAATGAGGAAGATAAGTGATTAAGGTGCCCGGGACAACCGGAGGAGTGATATGCGAGTGGTGATATAACCACGAGATAAGAAGACTAGTATGGTTAAGTGCTTAGGCAATACCATATAGATTCCGACATGATGTGAAAGACCGAAAGCGAAACGAGTAAGACATACCTCAACTCCTTGTATGATTTCGGGGACGAAATCTTTTGAAGGAGGGGAGAATTTGTAACGCCAAGACGTGTTTTATTATATAATTATAATAAAAGGGTAAATTGGTCTGTTGGACGGAAAAGAATTTAGTTAAAATAATATTTTGAGTTTTGGACTTAAAATGTTATAAAAACTGATTTTTGGTCGTTTTACCACAAAAGGGTAATTTGGTCATTTGACCATGCGAGGGACCAAAAATGAAAATATTGTTGTTAGTGGCAAATGTATAAAGAATGAAAGTTTTATTGTAATAAAACTTGATTGTTGTGGTCAAAGTTCAAGAAAATGAACTTAGGGACCAAATTTGCAAAAATTTGTGGGATAAATAAGAGAGTTGACTCTCTTGTTGACTGGCCAATTTTCAGTTACGGGAATGATTCTTGAGAGCAAGAAGGATGCGATTTCTGCAGGAAAACATGGGATTGAAGCAAGGAATTGGAACTATGGCTTGGAATTGTTGATTCCTAAGCTTGAAAGGTTAGTTCTTCAAGTTCTAGCTTGTTATTTCTTGATGAGTTTAGTAGCAACTCAAAACTGCATTTGCAGTCATGATTATGTTGTTAAGTTGATGTAATACTTCCATTAAGTCATGCTAATAAGGACTTAACTAAAGAAAATGGAAGTAGATTGCTATTAGTGATGAATTTGAAGTTTTGGGGTTTTGGGACTAAGAACCCTAATTCTTCATTTTGATTGAATTAGTTGTTTTGAATGGTTGAAAACCTTGTTAAAGTATAAGGTTTTAGCCTAGGAACAAACCCCAAACGATTAAGGACTGGATTAAGGACTTAATGGGCTAAAACTGTGTGCTACAGTGCACAAATCGCGGCTGGACAGGAGGTCTGCGCAGGCGCCAGGCGCGGTGCGCCCAAGCCCCTGGCGGGGTGCGCCCAAGCCCCTGGCGCGGTGCGCCCAAGCCCCTGGCGGGGTGCGCCCAGGCGCGGTGCGCCCCTAGGCAGGGGCCAGGCAGGGGATCAAAAATGCTAACTTTCGTTTGGCTTGTCCGTTTTAGCTCAAATTTGGACCATAGGCTCGTTATGGTCTGAAAAGTTTGGGAAAATTATTAAACTGAGTTTTTGACCCCTCGGGGGCACTGTAGATCGATTCGAATGCCTCGGTGAATAGTAAAATTCATAAAAAGTTAGTAAACGGAAAGTTTATTAACTAGGCATTGTTTGCAATGATATTGTATTGAACTCTATTGTATTAGAGTCAATTGGAATGATTATTAACCTATTATCATTTGATATATAAATGAATAAATAGGTATGGGACAAAATGGTTGTGGTGCACGCAAAGGCAAGAAACAACCGAAATTGAAACGCAGCTAGTATCCAGGTGAGTAATCTCACTTATATCACATATGATATGTGTCGATTGGACTGTTACAGGTTGAAACAGGTTTGGGGGATTAAAATGATAATCTAAAGTTATGGTGAAAAGGCAATACCGGATAAGCCGTGAGTCAATGAAATGACAAGAACGGAGCCGTGAGTCACAAATGATTATGATATGATTTCTGGATTTTATATCCAATGGGTGCGGCCTTCGGGCTATGACTCCGGTGCGGCCTCTGGGCTATGTCTCCGATGCTTGGTGCGGCCTTCGGGCTATGACTCCGGTGCGGCCTCTGGGCTATGTCTCCGATGCTTGGTGCGGCCTTCGGGCTATGACTCCGGTACGGCCTTCGGGCTATGTCTCCGATGCTTGGTGCGGCCTTCGGGCTATGACTCCGGTGCGGCCTCTGGGCTATGTCTCCGATGCTTGGTGCGGCCTTCGGGCTATGATTCTGGTGCGGCCTTCGGGCTATGAGTCTGGTGCGGCCTTCGGACTATGATTTTGGTGCGGCCTTCGGGCTATGATATTTGGTGCGGCCTGTTGGCTATGATTTTGTTACAGCTACATGGTGCGGCCTTTTGGCTATGATATCGGGTTATTAAACCCAGTTGGTGCGGCCTTCGGGCTATGAATTATATATTGATAATGTTTTGGTGCAGCTTATATAGCTATGACACAGAGTGCGGCTTAAATAGCCAGGATATACGGTGCGGTCCGATGTGACTAAGAGATATGGGACAGAAATAGTGGTATATGATTATATGTGCAAATAACTGACGTGGCTTGATAATTGCAGGTTATCATGTTATAGTCTGTAAGGCTATAATTTAGGATGTGAAATCCTAAGAGATATTTGGTCAGCCAGTAAGGCTAGGAGTTTGGTTTTGATATCCAAACAGTTTTATGAATGTATTTCTAATACTCGTTATTTGCAGATACGATTACTCACTGAGCTTTATAGCTCACGATATTTGTTACGATATTTGTTACTGTCCCTGCAGGTTAGCATGATACTGATAGGGGACAAGATAGAGTCCGTGACTTCGGAGTGGAACTTGTAGATGCTGTATGTAGCAGCCCGGCTTCAAAGGAGACTATGGTATTTTATACTCTCCTTGATACACTTGTACCCGTGTTTATTAAAATATACCCCTTTGTTATGGTTTTATGTATTGAAATCTTGGTTTTAAATGAAAAATTTTTCAGGGGTGTTTTGTTTTAAAAAGCCGGGTGTTACACTCTAAGCCTCATACCAAGAATGAATATGTGAAAGTTAAACCATCTGCTATCACCCTTTCCTTAAACATATGCCTTTATATTTCAAAAAAAAAAAAAAAAAAAAAACCATTTCACTTCTGTACAAAAGTGACAAACATCGAAGAAAATAACTTTAATACCATCCAAAGTCAGAAACATTGAAGAAAATAACTTTAATACCATCCTAAAGGTCATAACATAATTCTCTTAATTCTCTGGTGTTTAACACTTAGATGTGATATAATATATAATATTTTGGAAAAGCTGAAAATGACAATGTATGGTTTAATACACTTACTACTTGTAATGTCTACAAATTAAAAAGGAATGGAAAATTCACCCGACTATAGATAAAGCACAATATATTTTAACATTTATTTTTCTAGACTGTATCCATTTAGAATTGTTCTCAACCAAAAAGACCTGCATAAGATTTTCCACATACACACAAAAACCTACATCTGTTATAGTTAGACTTCTTTAGCAAACGTACTTTGAAAAATCAGAAGAAACAAGTAAATTTTTAATAGTATATAATGTGATGCTAAAAGAAACTAATGAATGAAAGTACAATGTTGTCATCAAAACAAATTATTCATTCTCAAACTTTGACAGCTAGACTATTAAGTTAGACCACACACGAAAATGCAATTCACTCTTTTATTTTTAATTTAGAAAAATGTTAAATTTCAATTGACTGAAACTGTGGTCATATGTACCTGCAGCTGTGGCATTTGAGGCTATGCCATTAAACTGAATCTGAATTCTTCATTTGTACGTTTAAAACGGATTGTTCTTTATTATTCTTTTTTTGTTCATGGGGTAATTGAGATGAGGATTATAAAGACAACAATACCTGAAACGATCCCAACAAATAATCATTGGAGTCGTCATCTTAGTCATCAATTAGATACTTCTTATTAATAAGGCAATTTCCAGGAAACTGATAGGAAGGAAGTAAAAGAAGGGATGTCAGCCCCAAACATCAAATTTTCTTGTCCTTTTCCCTAAAAACGCAAGAAAAATAAAAAATGGCTAATAAATTGCATTTAGGGCATTAAATAGCTTGTGCTTTCAGGAAACAATATGGTATAGTAGCCTTCTCATTTACCTTATTCTCCTTCCCATCCAAACTTCTCTAGATTTCTAAATCCTTTCCAGAGTCTGCCTCCATAGACTCTCTTTTTCTTCTCCAGTTTCATCCTCTAATCACCAAAAATGGACTTCACACTTTGTATTTTACATAGGTATGATAACATGAGCTCAAAAAAATGAAACCAACAACTTTTAAAATAAAATAGAATACATGAAAGGCTTATAAGGTTAGATCAAATTCAGCAATCATAATACTCTGTTTTGAACATTTTGGTATAGGAGAACCATCAGTTTTGTTCCCCTTCCCCCTCCCCCTTACTTCACAAAGTAGATTCCTATTGCTTTTTGAGCATGAGGTCTAGCATTTACAAGGAGCTTAGCTGTCTCTTTATTTTCCTTGCCGGCAGTTGCAGCTACAGTAGATATATACCTGAAAGATGGCTTGTAGGAACCCTAATGTATACAAAAACAAACTGATGAGCTGCTATGTAACAAGGACTCAATTTGTATTCTGACTCAATGCACTTGAAAAGCAAATAAAACTGAAGTATCTAGGGCATGTAGTAATATACGATTTGTTGATTGGTGTGGAATGAAAAATACTTATGATCACCAGGATTGGCAATAACACAAAGTGAAAAACAATAGCATCATGGCTCATCATTTAGAGATTATACTTTCCGATTTGTATGTTATAATCGAACCATAGAAGAAGAGGCTCAAACAAATTGACGATATGTATCAGCGTCAAAAAAGAAAGGTTTTCTTTTGGTACTTGACCTTAGAAGCACGAATGCATCTTCTAACCGGAAAATCACAACATGAAATTCAATATTACGATATCAAGGAATAATCATCAGATGTCTGATGAAATTTAGGGATCGCAATAGTATATTTCGTCGTCTATGAATATTCGTCGATCCGCCGTGAGAAGAAAACGACGATCTTAAACAAAAATAAAAGAATCTTCCCTTAAGATTGAGGCGAGATTAAAGGAATCAGAAGAAATCGGATGATAGCATAATTCCAGGGGATGGTTTCAAGACGGATACCTTACAGTTTTGAAGACGATTTTAAAACTGATAAGGTTTTCACTTTGGAAAGAAGACGATATTGGAGGAGAATTCACGGGAAATTAATTTACTGATAACCTTTGAACCGATATTAAGGAGTCTAGGGGTAACTGACCAAAATTTTTATTTTTTTAAAAAATTCAAAATTACCAGAAAATGACATATGGCAAATTGAAAGAGGAGATGACACGTGACATTGAGTTACTTATTTATTAGGATATATATATATATATATATATATATATATAGAAAACTGCAAAAATGGTCCCTATGGTTTGCGATTTTCTGTGGATAAGGTCCATTGACTTTCAAAATCGTGAAAATAGTCCTTATTAGAAGGTTTCTTTGTGGTTTAGGTCACTGTCCAAACTAAAATGTCTATTTTACCGTTTTCATTTCTTTTTCATATTAATTTTAACTTTTAACAAATTTATTAAATAAAATAAAAACAATTAATACCCCCAAACACCCACCAACAGTATCCCCCTCCCCCGTCTTTTCTCTTTCTCTCTCTGGCACATGCACGATGCAGGCGCTCTCTCCGACAGCCTCCCTCCTCACTGGCGACCTTTACTTATCCGTTTGCATGCTCGGAGTAGCCGAATAAAAGGGAAAACGTGCTCTAATAAAACCTCACCGAACTCCAGTCTTGAAGGTCAAAGTATACCATTTTGAAAAAATCAAACACCAAATTTTGTAATCCAAAACAAAAACAACTCATGCATCATCCGGTCAATTTCTGGGTATGTGTAATATAATGCTCTTTTTTCTTTTTGTTTGATGCTTTGGTTGTGATTCTACTCGATGATCGCAATTAGGGCTTTAATTGGAATTCTCCAATTTGTTCATCACTGGCCTTATGTGGTTTTGAATCAAGACGTAGGTGGGTGGGTGTGTGTTTAGTTGTAGGTGTGTGTGTGTGTATCCACCGGAGAAGACGAACCGAAGGCGGAGTGAGGAGAGAGAAGAGAGGAAGGTGGTGGGTGTCGGATCAATCTACAGGTGATCAATTTCTTGGTTAGACTTAAAAAATGTTTAGATTCGTTATTCGCAAAACATTTAATCGCATATAATTTGTGTTTGGTGATGATTCAAATACAGAGATATATTTGGTCGATTTCTTATAACCAAATCCTCCCTGTACTTGACACAAATACTAAAGATGTGATGTGGTCCGATCAATCAGACTCAATAGCTAGAATTGAAGAAAGAAACAGAGAGAAAACAAGAGAGAAAGAGTTGGGGCAATTTTCTGTATATCCATTACTAACCTCTACGATTACATAAAAAGGAAATTGCAATTAACTACTACTCACGTGGAGGAGATCATGGATCAGCACTCCTTTATTTTAGGACTAATTCCTCGACACACAAACTAAGGCTAAACGGAAATAATAGGAATTCACATAATTAATTTTAACATAAGTCGCTTGTATCACGTGGGTAACAGCACACATCAATCCCCACCGCTTGAATTCGCCTTGTCCTCAAGGCGGTAGTCGGGATACGCCTTTCTGAAACGCCATTTAGTCTCCCAAGTGGCATCTTCTCGGGGCAAGCCCTGGCATTTCACCAGGATCTCTGTCTTCGGCCTGTACTTGCCCTTCTGGACCACCCTTTCGTCGAGGACAGCTTCCGGTTGTGGCTCGGTAGATGGCGGGCCTGCTGGACTGGTGTCGGTGGAAGCTGAAGTGGGAGGATCGCCTTTGCATGCTTTCATCAAGCTCACATGGAATACATTATGGACGAGGGACCCGGGTGGAAGCTCTAACTGATACGCAACAGGCCCCACGCGTTCGATCACCTTATAAGGACCAAAAAACTTAGGCCCAAGTTTGGCGGACAAACGGACGGCTACCGTCGACTGCCGGTAAGGTTGAAGTTTCAGGTAAACCATGTCTCCGACAGCAAACTCAACTTCACGGCGCTTTGAATCGGCTTTGGATTTCATGCGATCCCGTGCCATGAGCAAAGTGGTGCGTAAGTCACGCAACAGCTTGTCCCGATCAAGCAGAAATTCCTCGACAGCTTGAACTTTGGAGGTGCCCGGAACATACGTCAGAACCCGAGGGGGTGCGACCAAACACAACTTCGAAAGGAGACATTTTGGTGACGGAATGGATTGCTGTATTGTAGCTAAATTTAGCCCAGGGAAGCCAATTTGCCCATTTTGTCGGGCGATCTCCCGCAAAGCAACGAAGATACTGTTCCAGAGTACAGTTGATCACTTCCGTTTGCCCGTCCGTCTGGGGGTGGTAGCTAGAACTCAAGCATAACATCGTTCCCTGCAGCTTAAAGAGTGCTTGCCAGAATGAACTGATAAAGACTTTATCCCGATCACTAACTATTGTTGAGGGAATGCCATGCAATTTAACTACATGGGAAACAAATTCTTTAGCGATGGTAGCTGCAGTAAATGGGTGTCGAACCGGCACGAAATGGGCATACTTAGAGAGACGGTCAACAATCACCATGACGGTAGTGAAGCCGTTAGAAGGGGGCAACCCTTCTACAAAATCCATGCTGATATCCTCCCAGATGCGAGAGGGAACGGGCAGGGGTTGGAGCAAACCAGGTCGGCAACTGTCGGTTTTGAAACGTTGACAGGTATGGCAGCCTTGAAGAAACCGCTTAACCCGGTCTTTGATGCCGGTCCACCAGAAACTTTCCTTGACACGAGCCAAGGTTTTGTGGAACCCAAAATGGCCCCCTTCAGGAGAAGCATGACAATGTTGTAAGACTTTTGTGATCAAAGGGGAGAACGGGCTCAACAAAATCACTGCTCCCCGGAACCATACGCCGTCTCGCTGTCTTAACTGAGAGTACATTTTCGGTGGACAGCACCCCGGTAACTTTTGATAATAAGGATCTAGTTGTACCTCCTGTTGTAGCTCAGACCACCAGCCGGCGGTTACATGTGAGACAGCCAAGAAATTAAACTCAGGTTGTCGGGATAAGGCATCTGCTCCACGATTGGAAATCCCTTTTTTGTACTTAACCCGGAAGTCGTAACCCATGAGTTTAGGAAGCCAACGAGCTTGAGCTGGTGTGGAAATTCGTTGATCTAACAAATATTTAAGGATGATGTGGTCTGTCTTGACAACAAAATGCTGCCCTAGTAAATACGAGCGCCATTTCTTGACAGCTTTAACGATTGCCAGCATCTCTTTTTCATAAGTAGACCAAGTCAACATGGATCCCTTCAATGGGGCACTATAATATGCGATCGGTTGGCCCCGCTGAGTAAGGATGGCTCAAATTCCCACCCCACTAGCATCACACTCCACCGTGAAGGGTTGAGACCAATCCGGCAACGCCAAGGTGGGGGTGGTCGTGAGGGACTGTTTGAGTTGCTGAAAAGCCGTGTCAGTCTCGGAGTTCCAATAAAAAGGTGTCTTACCCACCAATTTGTGAAGAGGCGCTGCCATGGTGCCAAAATGCCGGATAAACTTGCGGTAATACCCCACAAGACCCAAAAATCCCCGTACGCCTTTAGCATTCTTGGGTGTCGGCCAATCCAACACAGCTTGGACCTTGGACGGGTCAACCGCGACTCCCGAAGACGAGATGACATGACCCAAATAATTAACTTTGGGCACTCCAAAACAACATTTGGTTATCTTGGCATAAAGACTGTTAGTAGCTAAAATCTCCAAAACAGTAGTCAAATGTTGCAAGTGATCTTCCAAGGTTCTCGAGTAAACCAATATGTCATCAAAGAAAACGAGTACAAACTTACGTAAGTGGGTCCGGAAGAGATCGTTCATCAAACTTTGGAAAGTAGCCGTCGCGTTCGTAAGACCAAAAGGCATTACTATGAATTCATAATGCCCTTCGTGAGTTCGAAAAGCTGTTTTGCAAATATCGTGCTCACGTACTCGTATCTGATGGTACCCGGACCGGAGATCTAATTTGGAATAAATAGTGGCGCCATATAGCTCATCCAGGAGCTCATCAATCACCGGAATTGGATACTTGTCTTTGACCGTCAAATCGTTTAGGGCCCGATAATCTATACAAAACCGCCAAGTCCCGTCACTCTTTTTAACTAACAGCACTGGGGACGCGAACGGACTGTGGCTAGGTCTGATTAAGCCTTGGTGAAGCAATTCACGGACTTGTTTCTCAATTTCGGTTTTTTGGTAGTAGGGCTGTCGGTAAGGTCGAGAGCTCACCGGACGAGCAGCGGGCAGTAGCGGTATCTGGTGGTCGTGGGAACGGACCGGCAGAAGGCCTCGCGGTTCCTGAAAAACTCGATCATACTGCTGGAGTAAGTGTTGAATGGCTAGACAAGGTACGTGAGCCTTCGAGTCGGTCACACCGATAGGCTCAATTTGCAACAAATAAGCCAATCATTGCAATGTGACGACTTCATTAGCAGGTACTACTTGTAATTCAGAGGCTTTAAGTCCTTGAAGAGTGTGTGTTACACCCGCGATTTTGAAACTAAGGGTGAGTTTCTGGTAGTCAGTTTCAACCGGTCCCAACGTTTTGAGCCATTGAATTCCCAAGACAACAAGGCAAGCAGCTACGGGTAAAACCCAAAAATCTGCCGTGATGGTATATCCCTGGATAATGAGCGTGAGGTCTCGGACACGCCCGGGGCAGAACTCTTTGGCCTGATTGCCCACAATGACCTCAAAAGTAATTTTCCGATCAATAACGAGGCCAAATCGGTCCACCAGGGCCTGATCGATGAAATTATGCGTGCTACCCCCATCAACGAGGACCACTACATCTTTGTTCTTAATTTTTCCCGCCAATCGTAACGTTTGAGGGTGAATCGTACCTGTAATTGCGTGAAAGGAGACTTCGGGTTGGGGTTCATGGTATTCGACGGTTGCATGCTCAGTGATCGGTGGTGGTTCTTCCTCGTCTTCCAAATTATGTATCATGAAGAATTGGGGTTTGGTGCAACGGTGGCATGGTAAGTATTTTTCATCACAGTAGTAACACAATCCTTTCTCGCGGCGTGTACGAGCTTCTGTACTGGTAAGTCTGCGAGTAGAATGAGAGCGAGTTAAGGTTAACGTAGAGATTGGGCCTAGGCCCAATATTCCTGGTGAATCAGTGGAAGTGGAGCGGCCCACCAATGTGGTATTAGGAAAACGAAAAGATGGGGACTGTTTCTTAGCAAGGCCCAGTTTCTCCTCAGCCATGCATGACAGACCCATCGCATCGAGAAGAGAACGAGGTTTCTTCATTTTGACTTCCAATCGGACTTCATCCTTGAGACCCCCAATGAAACACGCCGACAAGAAATCTTCGGGAAGCCCATCTACCTGGTGTGATAACTTCTCGAATGATTCTTGATAGTGTGCGACCGTTGTAGTATGTTTCAGTCGGGAAAGAGCTTCGGTTGGGTTTTCATAGTCTGTCGGCCCAAAGCGCACCGACAATTCGCGAGAGAATTTCACCCAAGTTACCGGCCCTTTAAGTTTAGTAAACCAGCGATGCCACTGTAGGGCAATACCGTCAAGATGGATGGACGCCAAATTGACCCGTTCCTCCGGAGCCACACTCTGAAGTTCGAAATACTGGGAGGCTTGATACAACCATCCAGTTGGATCGCCGCCGCTGAAGCGAGGAAAATGGAGCTTTAGGTAAGGTTTAGCCGTTTCACCGAAGGAAACGGTCTTGTCACCGGAGCCAGAGGCGCCGTCGCGCCTGTCACTCTTGATCGTCTGCACTTCGTTCATCAACTGTTGGAACATGTCATTAACCTTTGTGAACTGATCGTGCGTTTCTTGTTGGAACTGTTCAAGTGTTTTCTTGTTACGGGTTTCCATTGGATCACGACTGCTTTGATACCATTGATGTGGTCCGATCAATCGGACTCAATAGCTAGAATTGAAGAAAGAAACAGAGAGAAAACAAGAGAGAAAGAGTTGGGGCAATTTTCTGTATATCCATTACTAACCTCAACGATTACATAAAAAGGAAATTGCAATTAACTACTACTCACGTGGAGGAGATCATGGATCAGCACTCCTTTATTTTAGGACTAATTCCTCGACACACAAACTAAGGCTAAACGGAAATAATAGGAATTCACATAATTAATTTTAACATAAGTGGCTTGTATCACGTGGGTAACAGCACACATCAAGATGAACATCAAGAAACAACTCAATATATACTGATTTCTTTACAACTCTGCAACAAGATTACAAGAACTCTCCTGGTCTGAACCATTACCGAAACTAACCACTTAATGCAACCAGACTTTAACATAAACCGAAGATGTAGATAAAGATGGTGACAGGAGAGAGAGAGAGAGAGAGAGAGAGAGAGAGAGAGAGAGAGAGAGAGAGAGAGAGAGAGAGAGAGAGAGAGAGAGAGAGAGAGGTGTTGAGAGACCGATGAAGGTCGAGAGAGAAGGGAGATGCCGGTGGGTTTCTTGGTGACGGTGGCGTGGGTTTTGCAATTAAAAAGGGAAACGAAGAGATGGAAGAGAGAGAGAGAGAGAGAGAGAGAGAGAGAGGCCAAGTGGTAAGGCGTCGCCCTCTAACCTTGAGGTTGAGGGTTCAATCCCCACTAGGGGAATAGGTGGAGTATAGGTGAATTAGAATAGTAGGAGTAGGAACAGAATAGATTTGTCGGTTCAAAAAAAAGGAAAACGAAGAGATGGAAGAGAGAGAGGGGAGGATTTATTTTTATTTTTTATTTAATAAATCTGTTAAAAATTAAAATTAATTGGAAAAAGAAATTTAAAGGGTAAAATAGACATTTCAGTTTGGACGGTATTGCAAATATCAAAGCTCACATACCTTTGCTTCTCGATATAGACCGGTTGAACTACGATTCCTTGCGCAAACTCTTCTGCACACATTGTGATGCTTATGACGTCTCCGACCACATCGACGCTTCTTATGATGATCCAACTCCCAAACCAAACAACCCGGAATGGCGGAAAGTAGATTCCGTAGTCAAACTATGGATCTACTCTACAATATCCCCGTCTCTTCTTCAAATGGTTCTAAAACGAGATTCATCCGCACGGCTCGTTTGGCTTACACTCGAAAAACTCTTTAGAGACAACAAAGATGCACGCTCGATGCAAGTTGATAACGAGCTTCGGAACATTACGATGGAGACATGAATGTCACAACCTACTGCTCTAAAATCAAAAACCTTTCCGATCTTCTCGACAACCTCGACGGTGACTGCAAAGTCTCCGACAAGCAACTTGTGATGTATATGGTAAATGGTCTATCGTCTCGCTTTGATAACGTAGCTTCAATTATTCTTCATCAAAAACCGCTGCCCTCTTTCACCGAGACGTGCTCGATGCTACTCCTAGAAGAATAATGATTTTCGGTTACTCGGACCTCCCCTCCGACTGCTCACTCCGACCATTCATCCTCCCCCACCGTTCTTTACACAACCGAAAATAGCAACCGCCACCCTGACCGCCGCCAGCAAGGCAATCGCCGCCGACAGCAAACAACCGGCCAAAGCAGCGGCGCACAGACCGCCGGCAACAATCGCACACATGCGAGACAGCCTGTTGGTGGGTGGATCTATGTACCTGCGACAACGACGCCGACTTCTTCCAATTTCCCAAAAGCGTCAAATGCTCCTAATTGCACTTCTTGGACTGTTCGGCCCAATTACTTATCTACCGTTGGGCCATCTTGGGCTAATTTCTCACTGCAGCAACAAACACATCAGGCCCATACGCCCCAGCTATGCAGTCCGCTCCAATGCCTTTTCAGTGGGCCAATCCAGCACCAGGTCTCCTAGGCCCACACCCAACTCGCCCATCTATATATATATATATATATATATATATATATATGTATATATATATATATATATATATATATATATATATATATATATATATATATATATATATATATAGAGGTAGGATAAAATGAGAAGGATTAAAAGGTTGAGAATGTGAGAAGAGATCTAGACCCTTCAAATATCATGATCTAAGGCTAATATAAATAGGTCAATTATGTAAATTCTGAAAACTATATGGTAAAATTGTAACTTCTAAATGAAGAAAAGGATATTGGAGAAATTTCATTTATTTTGATTTCCACAAAATCTGGAAAAAATATTAATCCCCTCCTAAAATATCTCTTTCTTTTCCCCTCATACTCTCTCTCTCTCTTTCTCCATATATCTCGACTTTTATATTCAAACCCTAATTAGATCTGTAGAAAATCGTATCACACCGGTCGAGACTCCCATTCTCCTTCGACGATCGTTGAATACAGAAGTTCGTACGCGGTGGTCTCTATCATTGAAGTCGGCAACCTACATCATAATTCTCAGTCACTCTTGCTATGTGCATACTAGAGTCAGCCTCTCTTCTTTTCTCCGACTCCATTAAAGCGTTATTCAAAAAGTAAGGTAAACAAAAAACCATATTTGTATGATTATATCTGAGCTAGTCATAGATCTAAACCATCTTTATACCATTTAAAAAACCATTGATTATAAAAGTTGAAGTTTCGGCATGCTTTACCGATAGCGTTGTTTGATCAAGAAAATACCAGCAAAACGAATCATATATTTTTTTGAAACACCTTTTGTTTCCTAGATTCTAGAAACGAAAAAGAATGAAAAAAAACTAATTCATGAATCCACTCCTTTAGAGATAATATATTCATGGGCAAACAAAATTATCTATTTTCTTGTTAACAACCTTATGGACTTCCTTTCTCGTTAAGAATTCTACCTTCCCAAATCATAATTATAAAGACAAGTTTGGGATATTTCCAAGATTTGAGGCTCGGTAAAACTTTTAATACCACAAAGAAAATATCAACTTCTTCATCGCCACCATCTACCACCATTCCGACTACCACAACCACATATGTTTATTCATATATGATTATTCATATATGATTATATGAATAATCATATATGAATGTACACATTCATATATGAATAAATTATATACGAAAAATTAAACCTATCTCGTTGTCGTAGAGCGGCGCGTCAGCGCTAACGCATCTAGTTGCTCAGATTTATTTTCGCATTCATATATGAATATACACATTCATATATTAATAAATCCTATACGAAAAATTAAACTCATCTCATCGTCGTAGAGCGGCGCGTTAGCGCTGACGCATCTAGTAGCCGAGAAAACTGCAAAAGTGGTTCCAGTGGTTTGATTTTTTAGTGGTTTTGGTCCAAACCTTTGCAAATTTGTAAAGATGGTCATTTTTCGAAGTTTCTTCACCTAATGATTAATTTTTTTTGTTCGTCAAAAAACTTGCAAATAATCTAATTCTTACCCTTGCTACAAAAATTTTCCTTTTTATTTGAGATAATATATATATATATATATATATATATATATATATATATATATATATATATATATATATATATATATATATATATATATATATATATATATATATATATATATATATATATATATATAGAGTCCGTTTCAAGAGAGAACCAATATTTTCCTAGGAACCGTAGGAACTTTTTGACTGAAATTTTTTTTTCAAAAAAAATGACATAATACACCTAATCGCTTATATTTAAGACTTTTTGTCAAAAAAAATTTGAAAAATAATATGTATACACGAAATGTGCACATATGCATTTTTTTCGCAAATGTGTATATGTATTTGAGATCATATATATATATATATATATATATATATATATATATATATATATATATATATATATATATATATATATATATATATATATATATATATATATATATATATATATATATATATATATAGTCCGTTTCAAGAGAGAACCAATATTTTCCTAGGAACCGTAGGAACTTTTTGACTGAAATTTTTTTTTCAAAAAAAATGACATAATACACCTAATCGCTTATATTTAAGACTTTTTGTCAAAAAAAATTTAAAAAATAATATGTATACACGAAATGTGCACATATGCATTTTTTTCGCAAATGTGTATATGATCACGTTTCGTGCATATGTGCACATTTCGTGTATATATATTATTTTTTCAATTTTTTTTTACAAAAGGTCTTAAATATAAGCGATTAGGTGTATTATGTCATTTTTTTTGAAAAAAAAATTCAGTAAAAAAGTTCCTACGGTTCCTAGGAAAATATTGGTTCCCATTTGATATTTAGTCTATATATATATATATATATATATATATATATATATATATATATATATATATATATATATATATATATATATATATATATATATATATATATATATATATATATATATATATATATATATATATATATATATATATATATATATATATATACGGAAAAGTGAATATATGGCTGTTATATACCTAAGCTTAGGTGTAGAACCATCAAAATCCATTAGGTTTCTTATGAAAAACTTGCATTTGTCATTTTCCTTAATATAAGTAATCCATATAAGTGATTATACAAAGATGAAAATGGATTGTATAAGTCATATAATAGAGTGATTAAAAGTATCACCCCTACATGTGTCAGTGATATAGAAGTTGGTGGTCAGAAGTAACATCACTAAAATAGAAAGTAAACAAATTAAATTGAGTGGAACAACAAATTGTATACAACTATGGAGAACAAATTAAGTTCATTGGCCTTTTATTTTTGTTAAAAAAGGGGACAATTAGGTCAGGCCTAAGGCCAGCCTAAATCAGGCCCAGCTAGTAGTGATGTCAAGCAAGGCTGCCATGCTAGCTGTCTGGAGATGCGTCCAAGCAATGCTGTCATGCATAGCTGGCTGGCAAGCTGTCACGCCATGCTGCCGAGCAGGGCTGACAGCGATACCGTGTTATCAAGTAGTGCTGTCCAGCGGCCGTCAAGCCGTGTCGTCATGCTATTCGGGTCAGCCCATGGACCCAATATCATCAAGTCCCCCCAGTCCGATGTGATTGGTTTGCTAACAATCGCATTGGACTAGATATAGCTATATAAGTCATCGCTATCAAGTCCCCCTAGTCCGATGTGATTGGTTTGCTGCCAATCGCATTGGACTAGATATAACAGACGTGTGCCGAAATATAAGAGGAACAACCAACCTCACCTATGGGAGTCGTAGTATGTTAGCGAATCCTGCGGTAGAGTTGGATCTACGTGACGCAGGATTGGCTTGGCAATCTCTTCTTGCGTTATGGGATTGTGATCCAGTCGATATGGTACGACATAGTTCTTGCCATGATTACGCAGGGAGGCAGCTGTGGTGATCGTGGGGCGAAGCTGTTGCGTGATAACGCAGTCAGACGGCTGTGTGATGATGCAACAAAATTGCTGATGTGATTACGCAGAAAAGCTGTCGTAATATCCCATCGTACCTTGGTGGAACACCACCAATAAACGTCTTCATAGTGCTTTACACAAGCTATACCATACCGATTTCCCTTGGTGTGGGTAGCTGATAGGTAGCCATATCAGACTAACGCGAGTAGGAAAAAGCTGTCGTTACGAATATGAATGTCGGGGTTACAGTCAAGATTTTATGCAGCGAGACTGCCGACAAGATACTAAGCCACAAGACGATTGTCGAGATAACTAGCAGCAGAGCTGCTGTCTAGATAATATGCAGTAGGGTTGCTGACAAGATAACGAGCCACGAGGCGATTGTCAAGATAACCCGCAGCAGGGCTGCTGTCCAGATAATATGTAGCAGGGATGCTGACAAGATGATGAGATACATAGCTGTTGACCAGATAAGGTGCAGCAGAGCTGTCAGGACGATTGTCCCTGGTAAGACGTAAAGTGAGAAAATGCTTATTGATCGTCGGAGTAAAGAGAGAACCGTGTAAATTTCCTTCATCGATCATTGTAGAAGAACGCACCGAATGTATGCTGCTAAGCGTGGCTTAGGCTTGTGATGCGCGATTCATGATATGCGGTTCATGATGTGCGGTAGCCATGTTTATTCCGACCATCGATCACCTGTGGTGGAATTGAGCTTAGTATCCGGCAATTCAAGGCAAAGGTTATGAGCTCTAAACCTTATTTGAATTGATCTTAGCGACCAGCAAGTTAAGGCAAAGGTTATAAACCTTCTGAACCTTGTATTAAATCAGGCTTTGTTAGGTGCGCGGACCTTTTTGGGCTCTCCGACATTGTTAGGTACTCGGACCTCTTTGTGGCTCTCAGGCCTTGTTAGGGGCTCGGACCTTTGTGTGGCTCTCGGGCCTTGTTAGGTGCTCGGACCTTTTGTGGCTCTTGGGCCTTGTTAGGTGCTCGGACCTTTTTGTGTGGCTCTCGGGCCTCGTTAAAGTTAGGCTTAGCAGCCAATAATTTATGTTCCTGTCTCGGGGGATCAGTCCAAGCTAAGATATAATGGAACTAGTGTTTCACTAGTGTTTTAGTTATCATGAATTGTGCATAATACAAAGTGTAGCACAAGAGTTTCGCCATTTACTTGTTAGTAACAAATTTATAATGTATGTATCGTTTTGTGTCCAGGTTGTAACAAGGCTGCTGGCTGGAGCTTGGTGGCGGTGCTGCTGGTAAGAGCTGGGCAGCAGGAAGCTGTCATGATCTAAGCAGCGGTGCAACTGGCAAGAGCTAGGCAGCGGTGCTGCTGGCAAGAGCTGGGCAGCGGGCAACTGACAGAAGCAGTGCAATAGTGCTGCTGGCAAGAGCTGGGCAGCGGGCAGCTGGCATCTGGCATGAGCTGGGCAGCTGGCAGGAACTGAGCAGCAGAGCTACTGGCAGGAGCATCACAACAGTGCTGTTGGAAAGACCCAGGAAGCGGGCAGCTGGCATGAGCTGGGCAGCATGGCTACTGGCATGAACTGAGCAGCAGGGCTCGTGGCGGGAGCAGCGCAACAGTGCTGCTGGCAAGAGCTGGGCAGCAGGGCTGCTCGCGAGAGCAGTGCAACAGTGCTGCTGGTAAGAGCTGAGTAGCAGCCCGACAAGAGTTGGGCAGCGGTGCTGCTATTTGATTCTTCCCTCCTGAGTAATGAGTCAAATTTTGGGAATATGTTATCGTGTATATCTTAGCACGTCTTGTAAGGTTCCACCAAGAAATACTTCTTCCAATGTAATTGTGTTATGTCAGCCCTTCTACTACTCCCCCTCCCCCCATGTATGAGAGGGAATGACTGGGAGAATAAGGTTTTGAGGTAAGTTCTACGAGTTTGGAGACATGTCTTCTTGCAATAGATACGCGTGTCTGCGTCACGTTAAATGAATGTTGTAACTTTGATGCATGGCCGGATTTAGATTGACGCCTCTTGTATATTCACTTGTATTTGCGTGTTTATGCCTTATTTCATTTTTACATGCCAAGGTAAATAAAATTGTTAGAAATAAGTCTTGTGGCGTTTAAATGATAATTCAAAATTAATGAATAAAGAATAGTGGTCCACTGGAGGTTTATATGTACAACTTTAATAATTCTATATTGTATGTATTTTCGTTCAATCTTCCTTTTTTTTAATGTTTGTGTGGTGTCATAGATGCCGTGAGTTTAACTAGTTGCATTTTAAAAATGTATTTGATAGAGATAATCAATATCATGTAATTGATAATCAATATCATGTAATTGATTATCAAGCTTTAATGATAGCAAGAATTAAGATAATGAGATAGTACGTAACCGATAAATAAGAGTTTTAACTAGTTTTCCCCAAGTATAAGTATCCGAAAGTTGACTGTATGCAAGAAATTATTAAAATAATATGGTGGGACGTACGTATTGCTATGGACACATGCCAATATCCTTGCTACACTTGTGCGCCCCCTATTTTATATAATAATAATAATAATAAATGTTGATACTCAATGAGGCTGTAATGTACCGTAAATAGTCTCAAGTGCGTGAATCACCATGTAATTATCATAGAAGAAGACACGAATGGTTCGCAAGCATAGAGCACGTACTAATTTTAAATATCTATGTTTAGTCTTTGAAAAATCAAGTATGCATGACAGATTAATCTAAAGGGAGAAAGAGACTAGGGGATTCAATATATAGATCATGTGCTTTGCTATGGGGTTCCGAGCCTTAATGAATGAATGTTGATGATTGACTTGTTAGGTAGGTAGAGCATCCTGAGCGATGAGTTGTTGTTGATTCTTTTCCTCTTATGTTACATCAAATCTTGACTTGTTGTATGGGTGTTTGGAAATAGGTGTATGTCAAGCACGTGTTTAGTAAAAGCAAATTTCTGTTTACCATGGTGGTAAAAATTTTAGACCAGGTGGGTTCAAGATAGGTTTAGTAAAAGCGAATAATCCGCCCTTCTGTTCATTCCTTGAGAATTTTTGAAGGGCATAGTAAGGTAATATCGCATATATTAGGGATCCAAAGTAGCCCCATCAGGATAAGGAAACATAAATGGAAGATAGTTGACAGATTTACCCTTCTCATGAAGTCTTCTTCTACCAGGAATTGTTGTTCCAGTGCATGTGGGGAGCCTTCGAGTCCGACCCACAAGCATTAAAAGTTCTTTAATAAGCAGATTTACATGCTTTTGGGTAAGTTAGAGTCGTTGGTAACCCTTAAAATGGTTGTGGCAATTCGTCGAGCACCTGGAGTGCATTGCTCATCTCCACCTCCTTTTAGCCGCCCCCTTTTTCGCTTCATTTTTCAATCGGGGTAGTCTGTTCATTTTGCACATTTTGCAGATATCAGTTGTTTTAGCAATGGAATGCCATTTGTAGTTCTTTAAGTCGCATCTGGTTTGACTAATTTTGCAATTTGCATGAGATTCTGCTTGAATTCGAAAGGAAACAAATAACAGGACCTGAATTACGATCTTTGGCACTGCCCGTGTGAATCCGAAGGTATGAGGATGAGGGGTTTTCGTCAATGGCTTAACGGTACCCGATGTGTCCGGCTAGGAATTTATATTTCGCTAGGATTGTGGATGTGTGGTTCTGAAAATATAATTGAAGGATGGAATGGCTGAGGGATGTGCAATTTCAATTTTGCTACTCCTTTTTTGATCAACATAAACATGTATACAGGGTAGAAGCGTGGGACAAAAAGGGAAGGAAACAAAGCGTGGTCGATTTTATTGAATCGATAGAGATCAGATGGATCTTGAAAATAAAGAATCAACTCGAATATTTATTCAGAGTATTTTGACAAGGATTTTTATGGTAAGAGAGGTTTTATATCCTCCTAATAAATATTCGTAACTTTTTCCTAATCATTAGATCAATACAAGTGTCAAAAACAATGGATGAGATTAAGATAGAGGTTTAGTGGAGTCCACATGTCCTTATATAGATGTGTAGAAAGATGAATTAGGAAGATTTTTAGTAGGAATAAATAAAAATTTTCTTATGATAATGGTACCTGAAGAAATACTGTTGTTTGTCTTCGGTCAGAGTTGACGCTTTTGATTGCGTATGCTTGTTCGATTGTGCATCAAAGGTTGGGGGAAGAGAAGTCGACGCCAGTTCCTTGGGTTTGACAGGAAAAAATCGAATAATGAAGGTTGAAGAGATTCACTCTTACGCTGTGTCCCCGAGTCTCATTTAACGAGAGAAAGGGAGAGAATTGGATGGAACTGGAAAGAAAAGAAAAGTTTTTATGTTCCCGAGTTTTTTTTACGGAAGGAAGTGGAAAGAAAATAAAAGAATTGGAAGGTTAATATTCTCTCCTAACTTTCCTTCCGATTTGGAAAGATTTGGAAGGAAAGGAAATTACTGGTAAAAATAACACTTAATTATAAATTTCTTTTCCCTTCCTTTCCACTCGGGAACACATAAAGCGTTTCTTTCCTTTAATTTTCTTTCGACTCGGGAACACGAAAATATAACTTTCATTTCCTTTCCCTTCCCTTCTTTTCTCTCCTTCTTTTCTTTTCTTTTCTTTTCTCTCCATGCTAAAACTCGGGAACACGGTGTTAGGACTCGGTTCGGGTATTATAGATTTCCTAACAAAAAATTTCACAATCAGAGTTCGTGAAATTATGGTGCGTTGTTACTGCATCTCAGTTGCGTTAGTGGCTGTTGAATAAAATGTGAAGAAGGGGATCCTTAATGCATCATAGATATGTGAATCTCTGGTGCTAAACTGCGAAAACATCAAGATTGAAGACGCTTTTGAAGTGGGGAAAATGCAGGTTTCTTTCTCTTCGGACAAATTTCCAAGGAACTAGGCTTTCAAGAATTTTGAGCTTTTTAGAGAAGATATCGTAGTGTATGCGAAGAGGGTTGTAGAGAGTAGATGCTGATGACTTAGGGAACTAGGATTCCCTTATTGTTTTATTTAAAGGGGAAAATTAGGTCAGGCCTTAGGCCAGTCTAATTGAGGCCGAGCTAGCAGTGCTGTCAAGCAAGGCTGCCATGCTAGCTGTCGGGAGATGCAGCCAAGCAATGCTGTCACGCATAGCTGGCTGGCAGGCTGTCACGCCGTGCTGTCGAGCAGGGCTGGCAGTGATGCCGTGCTGTCAAGTAGTGTCGTCTAGTTGCCGTCAAGCCGTGTCTTCATGCTATTCGGGTCGGCCGATGGACCCAATATCATCAAGTCCACCCAGTCCGATGTGATTGGTTTGCTAACAATCGCATTACACTAGATACAGCTATATAAGTCATACGCTATATATATATATATATATATATATATATATATATATATATATATATATATATATATATATATATATATATATATATATATATATATATATATATATATATATATATATATATAGTTGAGAAGATGGAGTTTGAACGTTGAGCAACTGTAGCTGTTCGTTCGAGGGCCGGGATGGCGCCAATGATGCGACATCGGATCTGGCATCAGGTGTTGAGGGTGGATCTGGATCGGAGGTCTTGATGTTGGTGCCGTTAGCGAGTTCCCGACTTGGATCCTAGCCACAATCAGAGAAGATAATCGTTAGAACCGTCCCAGGGCATGTGCCCCGAGAGCAGGCTCCGATGATCAAGTCAGTTCGATATGCGAGATGAGATAGTTTTTCCTCGCCGGAGAGAACCATCGTAGTATATGTGAATATGTGAAGAGGGTAGTAGAAAGTGGATGCTGATGACTTAGGGAACTAGGGTTCCCTTATTGTTCTATTTAAAGGAGACAATTAGGTCAGGCATTAGGCCAGCCTAATTCAGGCCGAGCTAGCAGTGCTGTCAAGCAAGGCTGCCATGCTAGCTGTCGGGAGATGCAGCCAAGCAATGCTGTCACGCATAGCTGGCTGGCAGGCTGTCACGCCGTGCTGTCGAGCAGGGCTAGCAGCGATGTCGTGCTGTCAAGTAGTGTCGTTTAGTTGCCGTCAAGCCGTGTCTTCATGCTATTCGGGTCGGCCGATGGATCCAATATCATCAAGTCCCTCGAGTCCGATGTGATTGGTTTGCTAACAATCGTATTAGACTGGATACAACTATATAAGTCATACTATATATATATATATATATATATATATATATATATATATATATATATATATATATATATATATATATATATATATATATATATATATATATCCAGTCCGATGTGATTGGTTTGCTAACAATCACATTAGACTGGATACAACTATATTAGTCATACGCTATATATATATATATATATATATATATATATATATATATATATATATATATATATATACACACACACACACCGATGAGAACCCAAATATTCGTGAAAACTTGAAATCTCTTAGGCTAAATTTTTTTCCCCAAAAAATGACTTAATGCATTAAGTCGCTTATATTTAAGACATTTTGTCAAAAAAACGTGCATATACGAAATGTGCATATCTGCATTTTTGTGCAAATACGCATATGTGCACCTAAAAAAATTATCTTTTTTTTTAACATTCTTAATTTCTTTTTGACGAAATGTTATAAATATAAGTGACTTGGCACCACAAAGCTTATTCTTGCATTAGCAGGTCAACATGGGTGGGTTGTCCACCACGTTGATGTCAATTTAGCCTTTCTCAATGGAGGTCTCAAGGATGATGTCTATGTCACCCAACCGGAAGGATATGTTGATAAAGTCCATAGTCATAAGGTGTACAAGCTCTTTAAAGCTCTATATGGTTTAAGACAATCTCCATGAACATTAAACATTCAGTTAGATAAGTTAGATAAAAGCTTAAAAAGGCTCAATTTTTCAAAATGTTCACAAGACTCGGCGGTTTACATAAGGAAACCTAATGGCAAAATTCTTATTGTTGGTGTCTATGTTGATGACTTAATCATCACCGGGTCGAACACCGAAGACATTTTCAAATTCAAAGATCAAATGAAAACAGAATTTGAAATGAGTGACTTAGGTTTGCTCTCTACTACCTTGGAATCGAAGTGTCCCAAAAGAATTAAGAATATCTTTGCGACAAACGGCCTATGCAAAGAAAATTTTAGAGCAGTTTGGGTTGTTAGATTGCAACCCGGTAAAATCACCTATGGAACCAAAGTAGAAGGTCAAGAAGGATGAAGATGGTGAAAGAGTCGACCCAACCGAATACAGGAAAATGGTGGGATGTCTGAGATAATTAACACACACTCGACCATACTTGTCTTTTCTGTATATATTGAGTCGTTTTGGGCTTTAATGTCTCAATGTTTAATATATGGGGATATTTGCTTTTAAGTGATCAAGTGTGAAAAGATGCCTTTCAAAAGCAAAGTCAAAAGAAAACATGTGGGCCCCACATGAATAGTAATCAAACTCAAATGCAAATTGAATTTGAACGTGGAATTTTGAACGTTCAACAAATGCAGAATACGGCGCTCACACTTTCTTTTAGACTTTCACTGCAAAGTTTTTTCAGCAATTCATCCCTATATATAGGGATGATCATTTCCAAATGAAGACGTCCAAAACAAGAGAGTGATATATATATATATACATAGATATATATTGTGAGGCTCTGTGTATTAAAGAAAAGAGAGATATATATTTTCAGTTCCAAATCTTGTAATCTCCTCATTTTTCTCATATAGTGATTATTATCGGTTGTGCCCGTGGTTTTTTCCCGAAAGGGTTTTTCCACGTTAAATCCTTGTGTCCACATTTATTTCTCCTTTATCGTATTAATTTATTTTATTGTCGATATATTTATTCATAACAACTGGTATCAGAGCCACGTTGTTTTCTATACTCATTCTCAATTTATTGAGTATTATATCGACATGGCTACTTTGAAATACGATATTCCATTGTTGGATCGAGATACAAGATTTTCATTATGACAAGTAAAAATGCGAGCTGTATTGGCTCAGTTGGACCTTGATGATGCTTTGTTAGGCCGAGACAAAATGCCTGCATCTTGGTCAGATGAAGAAAAGGATCGTAAAGATCGTAAGGCTCTCTCTCATATCCATCTTCATTTATCTAACAATATTTTGCAGGAAGTTATGAAAGAAAGTACTGCCGCCGCTTTATGGCTAAAATTGGAACAAATTTGTATGACCAAAGATCTCACAAGTAAGATGCACCTTAAACAAAAATTATTTTCACTTAAGATGCAAGAAGGTGGATCGTTGCTGGATCATCTTTCGACGTTTAAAGAGATCATCACTGATCTCGAAGCTATGGAGGTAAAATATGATGAAGAGGATTTGGGTTTAATTCTTTTATGTTCTTTGCCTAGTTCTTATTCAAACTTTAGAGATACCATATTATATAGTCGTGATACTTTAACACTTCACGAAGTTTATGAAGCTTTGCATGCAAAAGAAAAGATGAAAGACATGGTATCCACTGAAGGTTCAAGTTCTAAAGGAGAAAGTCTGGCAGTTCGTGGCAGACCAACAGATAAGAATGATTCCAAAGGCAAGAACAAAAGAAATTCTTGAAGCAAATCTAGATCCAGACGTTCCAAGTCATGCAACTACTACAAAAAGGAAGGACATGATATCTCTGAATGTTACAAGTTGAAGAACAAGGAGAAAAGAGCTGCTAATCAAAACCCCAAACCAAATCAAGATGATGAAGGAAAAGCTACTTATGCTGCTGAAAATAATTCTAATGGAGATGTTCTTGTAGCTTTTGCAGGAATCCTAAAAACCAATGATGAATGGATTCTTGACTCAGCTTGTACTTTTCACATGAGTCCAAACAGAAGCTGGTTTACAAATTATCAACCTATAGAAGGTGGCTCTGTATTGATGGGTGATAATGCACCATATAAAGTCACTGGAATTGGTTCCATTCAAATCAAGATGTTTGATGGTGTTGTCAGAACTTTGTCTGATGTTCGACACGTTCCAGGTTTGAAAAGAAACCTTATTTCTTTAAGTACTCTTGACCTTAAAGGGTACAAATATTCCGGTGAAAGTGGAGTTTTAAAGGTTTCAAAAGGCGCTATGATTGTCATGAAAGCCGATATCAAATCAGCAAACTTGTATCATCTTCGGGGTACAACAGTAACAGGTAATTCAAATGTTACTTCAAATTCATCTTCTATTTCTGATACTACTAACCTATGGCATATGCGTCTTGGGCATATGAGTGAACTTGGTTTAACAGCATTAAGCAAAATAGGATTGCTTGATGGCCAATGCGTTGGCAAACTGGAATTCTGTGAACACTGCATATTTGGCAAACACAAGAGGGTGAAATTCAACACCTCAGTACATACTACAAAAGGCATTTTGGAGTATGTACATGCTGATTTATGGGGACCATCTCAAGAAGCATCACTAGGAGGTGCTCGTTATATGTTGACAATTATTGATGATTATTCAAGAAGAGTTTGGCCATATTTCTTGAAGCTTAAATCTGAAGCATTCTCTGCATTCAAAGAATGGAAAGCCATGGTGGAAAACCAAACTGGTAAGAAGGTCAAAAAGCTTCGCACAGATAATGGTATGGAGTTTTGTTCAAATGAATTTAATTCATATTGTAAACTAGAAGGAATTGTTAGACACTACACCGTTTCTCACACACCTCAACAAAATGGTGTAGCTGAACGTATGAACATAACCATTATTTCAAAAGCCCGTTGTATGTTATCTAACGCAGGATTATCTAAGCGTTTTTGGGCAGAAGCTGCTTCTACTGCATGTTATTTAATTAACATGTCACCTTCTATTCCACTTGATAAGAAGACTCCTATTGAGGTATGGTCTGGCTCCCCAGCAAACTATTCAGATTTAAGAATCTTTGGTTGCCCTGCTTATGCTCATGTTGATAATGGAAAATTAGAGCCTAGGGCAATTAAATGTATCTTTCTTGGTTACAAGTCTGGTGTGAAAGGATATAAGTTATGGTGTCCTGAAACTAAAAAGGTCGTGATTAGTAGAAATGTAGTATTTAATGAATCAGCTATGCTACATAAAGATTCTTCTACTAATATTCCTGTTGAAAATCAACAAAAGACAAGTGTGCAGGTGGAGCAATCTGTTAACTCAGAACATACACCAGAAAAAGAAAACTCTATTGATCAAATTCCATCAGTTGAGCAAGAGTCTTCTACTCCTACTCCTACTCACCAACCACAACATTCTATAGCAACTGATAGACCTAGGAGGGTCATTCATCCTCCCAAGAGATTGATAAAAGAAGCAAACATTGTAGCTTATGCTTTAAACGTTGCTGAAGAAATTGAAGGTATCAAAGAACCTTCAACTTACACGGAAGCCATTACTTCAGAACATTGCAAAAAATGGATAACTGCCATGCATGATGAAATGGAATCTCTTGAAAAGAATGGCACTTGGGAGTTGGTGAAATTACCAAAAGAAAAGAAGCCTATCCGCTGCAAATGGATTTTCAAAAGAAAAGAAGGTATTACTCCTAATGAGAAAACAAGATTTAAAGCAAGGTTAGTTGCTAAAGGCTATAGCCAAATTCCAGGTATTGATTTTACTGATGTCTTCTCTCCTGTTGTTAAGCATAGCTCAATTCGTACTTTACTTAGTATTGTTGCCATGCATAACTATGAGCTTGAGCAGTTAGATGTCAAAACTGCATTTTTACATGGTGAATTGGAGGAAGATATTTATATGGAGCAACCTGAAGGCTTCATTATCTCTGGAAAAGAAAACTTAGTATGTAGATTGAAGAAATCTCTTTATGGGTTAAAGCAATCCCCAAGGCAACGGTATAAGAGGTTTGACTCTTTTATGCTATCTTAGAATTTTAAAAGATCAGATTATGATAGTTGTGTTTATTTTAAGTCAGTCAATGGTTCATCAATATATCTGCTTCTTTATGTTGATGATATGTTGATTGCTGCAAAAGATAAACTAGAGATAGCAAAACTGAAAGCACAACTAAGCAAAGAGTTTGAAATGACGGACTTAGGTCTAGCCAAGAAAATTCTTGGTATGGAAATTACTCGTAACAGACAGCATGGAAAACTATACCTAAGTCAAAAGAGGTATATTGAGAAAGTTCTTCAAAGATTCAACATGCATAAAGCCAAGCCAGTGAGTACTCCGTTAGCTGCACATTTCAAACTGTCTTCAGCATATTGTCCAAAGACAGATGATGAAATTAACAACATGGCGAAAGTTCCATATTCTAGTGCAGTTGGTTCTCTAATGTATGTCATGGTATTTTCTCGCCCTGATTTATCTCACGCTTTAAGTGTTGTTAGCAGATATATGGCTAACCCAGGAAAAGAGCATTGGAAAGCTGTTCAATGGATTCTTAGGTATTTATGCGGTACTTCCAATGCATGTTTACAATTTAGAAGTTCTGGTGAAGGACTGGTGGGCTATGTAGATTCTGATTATGCTGGAGATTTGGACAAAAGAAGATCTTTGACAGGTTATGTCTTTACCATTGGTGGATGTGCTGTGAGTTGGAAGGCAAGTCTACAGACCACTGTTGCCTTATCCACAACTGAAGCAGAATACATGGCAGTTTCTGAAGCTTGTAAGGAAGCTATTTGGTTAAGAAATTTATACGGTGAACTTTGTGGAGACACATCTCCCACAAAGATTTTTTGTGATAGTCAAAGTGCTATTTATCTCACAAAAGATCAAATGTTTCATGAGAGGACGAAACATATTGATGTACGTTATCACTTTATTCGAGATGTTATTTCCAAAGGTGATATTCAAGTTCAAAAGATTAGCACTCATGACAATCCGGCGGATATGATGACGAAGCCGGTTCCAGCAACTAAGTTTGAGCTTTGCTCAAGCTTGGTTGGTATGACAATCTAATTCCAAGGATTGTCGGCACACGATGATTTTATAATGAGGAGTTCTATAAGTGGAAATTCGTCTCAAGGTGGAGTTTGATTACTTATTGCTTTTAAAGTCAAGGTGGAGATTGTGAAAAGATGCCTTTCAAAAGCAAAGTCAAAAGAAAACATGTGGGCCCCACATGAATAGTAATCAAACTCAAATGCAAATTGAATTTGAACGTGGAATTTTGAACGTTCAACAAATGCAGAATACGGCGCTCACACTTTCTTTTAGACTTTCACGGCAAAGTTTTTTCAGCAATTCATCCCTATATATAGGGATGATCATTTCCAAATGAAGACGTCCAAAACAAGAGAGTGATATATATATACATAGATATATATTGTGAGGCTCTGTGTATTAAAGAAAAGAGAGATATATTTTCAGTTCCAAATCTTGTAACCTCCTCATTTTTCTCATATAGTGATTATCATCGGTTGTGCCCGTGGTTTTTTCCCGAAAGGGTTTTTCCATGTTAAATCCTTGTGTCTACATTTATTTTTCCTTTATCGTATTAATTTATTTTATTGTCGATATATTAATTTATTTTATTGTCGATATATTTATTCATAACATCAACTTGCATATAGGAAAGTGGGCCTAGTTAGGCAGTGGCTTAGTCAATGCACTGAACTACAAGCAACAAACGGGTTGTGGATGGTCCTGATCATCCCATTCAAATAATGCTGATTCATCGTTCCGAACCTTATCTTTAAAAAAACTAATGGCCCTGTGCTTAAACCACCATCTCATGCTTTGAGTAGTTTTAACTTTGAAAATATCTTGGTAAAAATTCTGAATCTTGGTCAGAAACATCATGCAAAGTCCACGTACCTCCTTGTCGAACCAGTATATAACACCATGTAAAGGGGTGTGTTTCAGATATCAGAATATATGGAAGGAAAACTTTACGAGGCATCTTTGACTGGCGACGTACAAGCACTCAATAAACTACTCCATGAAGACCAACTCATCCTTGACAGACTCTCACTCACCGCCTACAATGAAACTCCCCTCCACATCGCCGCCATGCGAGGCCACTCCCAATTTGCCACCGTGATTCTGACTCAAAAGCCGAAACTGGGCATGGCCTTAGACACTCAAAGACGGACGCCTCTCCACCTAGCCTCTGCCAACGGCAACCTAGAGATGGTGCAGGAACTTATACGCCTCGGGAGTCGCGAAGTGTGTTGCTTCCAAGATCAAGATGGGCTAACCCCTCTTCATTTGGCAGCCATGAACGAACATTTGGAGGTTGTGAAGGTTCTAGTTCAGGCATATCCGCAAGCTGCAAAGGAGATCCCGGCGAGTGGAGAAAGCATCTTGCATATGTGTATTAACTATAATCGCTTTGAGGCGTTGAAACAGTTGATGAATATTTGGACCGAGAAGGAGTTGGCCATGATCACAG